>CAKNYM010047278.1:0-49582 GCA_932195095.1 Andricus curvator | reverse complement strand
TACAGAGGAGCGATCCTGTGACGAAATTGATAGAGACTTGGATTTTAAAGAAGAAACACTACGTTCTTCTAAAGAAGCTCATGTTCATGAGCTTCGACTTTAGTTGACACTAGATACATTAATGTCGCTTGTACTTATGCTTTCTGTATGGCTTAAACTTTATTTTTAAAGTTTATAAATGCAATCTTGCTCCTTTATAAACCACTATTGTGTGTAGTTTTTTGTTTGATTTTCTATAATTCATGATGTATCCAATGTCATTCTTGGTTTCTTGAAGAAAATAAAAAAATGTATTTTTTGTTTGTTATGTTTAAGGTAGCAGAATAACTACTTCGTATAATCGCAATTCGTCTAATGATGAGAATTTCGAGCCGGCATATAAAAGTACGCTTTGTTTTATGGTTATCAGGTTACTTCAATAAATATCTCTTAAGGATTTTTTCGCTTGTAAGTTTTCGAAGTAGAAGCATCTTATAATAATTACAATATAATGTTAAAGCAGTGGCAGAACCTCCACTGGAAGATATGTTCTACGGAATGAATGGAAAAGTTGACAAAATGCTATGCATATTAGAAGATGGCAGAGATCTGAGTATACGAGAAGTGAGTAGGAGTTATGTGAACAAAAACCATCCCAGTTTTCCTGAAAATCCATGCAAAAAGTCCGACGAATTCGAGGCCTATATTTTCACGTATTACCTTTATATTAGATACAAACGTTAAAGAAAAGAGGAGGCAATACCATAACAGAGGCTGTGATTCTTGTACTAAGGCTAGTCAGGATGTCCAATTATGTCAGGAATATTCTTGGAAAGGCAGATCATTGCATGCAGGACGACAGGTGGCGTTCAGGAGTACAATGGAAAAAACTATCGTTGGCACGATATTATTAATTTAGAATTCCGTATACGTAATTATAATTTTGAAAATGCGGTGACACATGCTGTTGCGCTTCAGATACAATTTGAGGTGCCGAATTTAATGAAACAGTAACCCAGAAAAAGGTTGAAACAACCATTAGCAATTTTCTTCCAAGGTCTGGAGATCGAGCGCGATATAATATTACTGAGTCCGTGAAAGATCCTAAGTATCTGATAATGAGGCCGATTTATGTCATTACTACGTTACCAGTTTGGAGGGGGGGGCTGAAAACTAAGGTTGGTAGCAAATGGGAGGGTATAAGTGGAAATGACGTTACGAACTCAGATAACATTTAGAAATTGTACCCAATAAGAAAATCCAACTCTATTTTTGAGTAAAGTTCATTTTTTTATTGAAAAGGCTACTATTATATTTTTCATTCGGAATTCATCTCGTTTGGTTCCAAATTCTATTTTTTTGGTTGAAAATTTAATTAAGTTGTTGAAAATGCAACTATATTGTTCAAAAGTTATCTTGTTTAAGAAAAATTCAACTACTTTGTTAACATTCATTCTTTTTAATTGTGAGTTGAACTTTTTTTATAGAAAATTAATCTTCTTGGTTGAAAATTTATCGTTTCTTGTTAAAAATGCAGTTTCTTTGGTTGAAATATCAACTGTCACATGATTTGTTGATAATTTACGTTTTTTAAATGAAAAATCGATTATATGACTTGAAGCTAAACTATTTTGTCAAAAGCAAATATTTTTTTATTAAGGATTCATAATTATAGTTGAAAATTCATATTTTGGGCTTGAAAATTCAACGGTTTGGTAGAAAATTAAACTAATTGGTTGAAAATTAAATTTTTTTGCAGATAAATTGTCTTTTTGGCTTTAAAATTAAGTAATTTTGTTAAAAAATCACGTATTTTTTTCAAAATTCGTCTCTTCTGGCAGAAAATTAATTCTCTCTGTCAAAAATTAATTTTTTTTTTTTGAAAATTGAATTAAATTGTTGAAATTAATTTTTTTTTAATCTGAAAGTTGAACTAGCCCATGTTTGGTTAAAACTTTATCCTGTATATCGGATGAGTTAAAAATTCAACACTTGGTATGAAATTCATGTATTTTGTTGAAAAGTCGTCTTTTTGGGTAGAAAATCCTTCTTGTTTATGGAAAGTTTAACTTTTTGGTTGAGAATTCAGCTATCTTGTTGAAAACTTATTTTCCTTGGTTGAAAGTGAACTTTTTTTATGGAAATTAAATTTTTTTCTGAAAATTTGTCTTTATGCCCTAAAAATTTAAATATGCAATTGAATTTTTATTTTTTTGTTTGAAAAATGATCATTTATTATCGAAAATTCAAGTAGGTTGTTAAAAAATTATCCTTTTGGATTGCAAATTCATCTTTTACGGTGAAAAAGTCATCCTCCTTGGTTGAAAAGGAAAATGTTATCTAAATTAATTTTATTTAAAAGTATTTATAAACGTTAAGTCCGTCTTAAGCCAACAGCTATGTTACTTTCCGAGAAGAGGGGGGGGGGTGGATAAAAAAGCCAGGCCTTCAAGAAAAGCATCCGGGCAGCGCTAGGCCCCACCAGGCCTTCACTACAGCACTGTTGTCCATCTATCTCTCAAGGCTTTACTTTATACTCGTACATATTATATATACAGTAAAACCGCCAAGAGTCCAATCCAGTAAGATAACTGGTGGAATCAAAATTTGAGTTTTGGTTACATAATTATTATTACTTTTCTGAAACATGGAATTTTATTCTCTAAGGATGCTAGGTTAGTTATTGATGATACAGGTGTTTTTCGGTCCTGATTTGCGACTTGTTGCAGATATTGCTGCATATAGCATATGTCACCATCCACGAAGAAAGGGACCTAACGCGGAAAAAATCGATTTTTAGTTTTTGACACGAATTGATAGTTTGTTAATTGATCTTTTATAGTACAAAATAGTATTCATATATCTGAAAAATTCGAATAGTTATTAAACTGCAAAGTAAGGCCCTCTTATGGAGTTCCTTTCTTGGGCCGTCTCTTTAATCGCCCCTCCTGTAAAATGAAACTACCGTGTGTTAGGGCCCTCTCTTTGCGGACGGTCACATATACATTCTTATAATTTTTTAAATGAAATATCGCAAACTGAAGCTCGACTATGGTACAAGATCAAATTTTTTGTTCAACTTCGAGTAACAGCATACAATGATAATAATCGAATTTCGAGTGAAAAAAGCCATTAAATTCATTATTTTAAATGTTATACTCAGGCATTCTGTGTTTCCATGCATTCGGAAAAATTGTACCCATTTCATAAGGTGAAAAGTTGTCATTTAAGCATTTCCAGTTTGCTGCGAATAAGTTTTGTAATGTATTATGAAATATATTGAAATTTTGATACATTTTTAAATATTTTAGAAAGAGTTGGTCGTTGTAAAAATCAGGATCACTGCTTGACTGGGTAAACGAGAAAACCGATTAATGACCGAATATTTTTTATCATCCGTAAAACCCGTAAAATGAAGAGATTCAAAATATTTAAATGGTACCTTTCAATAATTATTTAATTTAAAACAACATTGATTAGAAGACATGACATGGCTATATTATTTACAAGTTCTTAACCATTATCTTACTAGCTAATTACTATTATCTAGCAAATACGCGAGAACTTCCAGGGCTTCCGTTTCCTCTTACCATTACTCTTCAAGCTTTTAAAAGACACGCAACACTAATTTTCCATCTCCATATTTGGATTTTGATTTTCTCCCCTCCCATGCATTCTCTCTTCTCTTCTCTCTTCCAAGCTCTTAACCCACTTTTCCCCCTGTCCACAATCGCTCAGTATCACCTAACTTTATCTACCACGCTTTTTCCCCCTTCGTCTTCCCCTGTACATCTCTCCAACACGTGCTCCCAAGATTCCCTTTCATACTCACATACCCTACACACTTTCATTTCTTCACTCATCCAATATTTACACTCATTCATACCTTCTCCCATTCTGAAACGTATCATCCTGGACCACCTGCACTTCTTTTTTAATTTCCCTAGATATTCTGGGACCCCTTCCATCTTGATGAATCTATACCATTTATGATATTTCGACTCCATAATCTTTTCCCACCTTTCCTCTTCCTGCTTCTTACTCATTTCCCCCTCTACTACCTTCCACTCCCTCCCATCGTCACACATTCTCCATTCTCTTCTAAGTTTCCATCTCTCCTCCTCCCATCTTGATAGTCCCGTGTTTCCTCTCGTCTCTCTATCTAATATTTCCTGCAGGCATGCTTGTGCAACTTTGCTTCCCTTACCACTTTTAAGTTGCTCTTCAAAATTCCATACCCTTTTCCTCTGCCTCATCACCAATTTCTCTCTCCCTGTTTCTTCTCTCAACATATAACCTGGGCAGTTCCAGCTCACTCCCATAACCCATCTCAGAAATCTCTCTTGCATGTTTTCTACTTTTTTGTACTCCTTCCATCCCCAAATCTCCACTCCATAACACATCACAGACCATACCAGTGAAGCAAACAGCCATACTCTCGTCTTCCAGTCCTCTTTGAATCTTCGTTTTCCAATCCCCGACACTTGATCCATCACCTTACTCGCACTTTCCATCCTTTTTTTCACTTGCAGCTCACTTCCACCTCCCGCTTCGAACCAGAATCCTAAATAACAAAATTCTTCTACCATTTCCACCATTTCCCCATTTATCTTCTATCCATACTTTGCGTCACTCTTTCTCTTCCTGAAACATTCTATCTTTGTCTTCATCACATTTATTGTCAAGTCTTTCTCTCTCACGTACTCTTCGAATCCTTTCATTAGCAAGTTCATTCCACTTTCATTCTCTGCCAGAAGCACCACATCGCCCGCGTACGCTAACGAGTATATTCTCTTATTTCCTAGAACTATACCCCCTTTACCTTTCCATTTTCTCTTGTAGGTCTGCTAACAATATGCTAAACAACAACAGGCTTAGCGGGAACCCTTGCCTAAGACCCCTCCCTGTCCAGAACTCCTCTCCTTTCTGTTCCCCGATCCTCACCCTTGTCTTTGTCTCCGTAAAGACCTCTTTGATCCTCTCAATCAGCTCTTCGTCCACCTCCCTTTCTTTCATTGCATTCCACAAAACTTTCCTATTCACCGAGTCGAAAGCTGCTTTAAAATCTACGAAGAGTGCGACCAGTTTTCCTTTTTTCTGTCCCAGGTTCCTGTTGACTAAATAATTTAGTACGAAAATGTTACCCACTGTCCCCATCCCCTTCCTGAGTCCTGTTTGATTGTGTGAAATACTTCCTTTTTCATCTACCTGTTCTTCTAATATCTTCCTAAGCACCTCCGCGTAAATCTTATACGTTACTGGCATGAGAGTGATTCCTCTATAATCTTCCAATCCCCCCCCTCTCCTTTCTTTAATGAAGGAACTACCAAACCTGTTCTCCACTCCTTCGGCCATCCTTCCCCTCTCCATAGTCTATTACATACTTCCCAAATCTGTTCTCTAATCCTCCTTCCGCCAAATTTCCACGCTTCATTCTCCATCCCATCCTCTCCTGTCGCTTTATATCGTTTTAACTTCTCAATTGCTTGATTCACCTCCTCTCTGGTCAACTCATTCCCACCTTCTATTCCTCCCTTCTTGATCATTCTGCCATCCCCCCTCACCCGTAAAAGGGAGAGTAATAAAATACAATTACATGGCTATAAGACATGACATAGTTAATCTTAGTAATTGGACGCTGTCTGAATTTTTTGTTAAAATGCTGATTATCGTTTTAAAACCTAGAAATAATTTCTCATTTTGCATGTAGATAGGAAATTAGTTACTGCCTTAAAATGCGAATTTGATATCTGATTGGTCAGTTTTTCACAGTAAAAAAAATGACGTAAAATTACTACGCCCCTAATTTTTTCCCCCTAAACTTAGAAGTTAAATAAGTTTGAATAATAACTTTTTATTTATGTTTCACTATATAAATATTTCTTCTTTATATTTTATGAGTATATTAACATATATTCATTTTTGAGGTGATCGAATTTGTTTACGAAGTTTGAAAATTCCAATTGAAGCTGGTAAATCGAAGTCTATACGACCTCTTTACAACATCATTGGGACGTCTTTGCGACATTCGACTTATAATTTTCACGTGCAGATATTGAGAAGACACTTTTTTACTCATTAATGATTAACAGGAATCAAATTTTACATTTATTCTACCAAAAAATTCTTTCAAAATATTCCAATATTTTGAACCTGGGTGGCTCAATCAAACATTTTTAAATAATTCCCGACAATTTCACTTTATGAAGTATCAGTGGCGTAACTACTGTGAAGCGAAACTAGGCTTTGCCGCCCAGGTGGGGTGTCTCCCAGATTGAGAAACGAAAATAATAGACTATACTGCACGTTTCTAATTACAATTCATTACTTACTATGAACATTAGTCAACTGTACCATTCCAAATAGTTATTGAATCTGCTTTTTCTAGTAATCTTTCTTTTTCCAATTTGAAGTAGTAATGCTGACTTTAGGTTTTGTATGCTTTAAAATCACTATCTCATACAATATCAAAAACTATTCAAATTGTTCCTTGTATAATGCAAACAAGTAAGGATTCTTATTATATTGTATTTATTCATTCTCACACAGTCTCTTACTCATCCATCAAAGATCTTTAGTGAGCTGATTCTTGACAGGTCGTATACTTGGATTTGAGAGTGAACCCTCGAACCTGTTCACCCACGCAATAAAGAAATAGTAACATGAAGACATGATTTGGTGCATTTTAGCTAAATCTCAATCTTGAATTTATTTTACTCTCAAGCTTCAAGAAATTTATCGTGAACGTCACAATAATTCGGATTCATTATCCCTTGGGCGAACAGCAGCTTTGAAACGACTCGTAACAACAGTACTTGTTTCAGAAAGTAACTTTCCTAGTCTGTTCCTTCGTACCACAAGTCAGAGTGTATTGAAACACTGTTGCAGGAGTAAACTCCTTAACCGGCCTCAAGAACACCTTTGATGCGTTCCTCTGGTCCAGCACTGCTGAAGGTGTTCGCACAAGAAAATCCGTTGCAATGCGTTGGAGACATCTCACGGACGTGCCGTCCAAGCACGAACTCATAACTCCAACCAATCGCGTTCAACCTGTCGTGCTGCTGCGGTCCGAGCGGTGACGCACACAAGTATGTCGCTACTTACATTAGTTCTGTAGGTAATCTACAGGCACCATAAATTCGTATCGCGTGTTACGATCACTCTCCACCGTACTTCTGGCATTGTGATCTAACGTTTTGGAAGTTGGCGCTTCTCCCGCGGAATATGTCTTCGGCACGACTCTCAAAATTCCCGGGGAATTTGTACTCTACGAGAAATTTACACCTAATCCTAATTTTTTCTTGGAGAAATTCCGGGAACACATGCGCAAATTCAAACCCGTTCCTGTTGCCCAGAAATACCGAGAGAAACCTTTCTTTTATCAAGATATTGCTACCTGTTCGCATGTTTTTTTCCGCAATCATGCTAAAAAGTCTCTTGAGCGGCCGTACAAAATTGTGAACCGTACGTCTGATCGCGTTTATGAGATCGAAGTAAATGGCACTCCTCGCCAAGTGTCGGCTGACAACATCAAACCAGCACATGTCGCTCGCGAAGACGTCAAGCGCATTCCTACGCCTACAGGTGATGCAACTCTCGCTTCGTGCCTGAGTTCATCACTTCGTACTCATCAAGGGCCGAAAAGGAGGGTGCGATTCATAATTCCGAACAAATAGGTTCATCAGCAACTTTCATTTTTACCATCAATTTTTTACCATCAAACAATGTAAAATATAACATGTAGGCCTAGAACACAGTAACAGATTTATCTCCGAATGCTGAATCAGTCGAATCTTCGAATTTAGTTTTAAGACGCTCAAAACTTGTATAAATCATGATCATAGATACCGTTAAGCTTAATTATTCTCATAAGTATAAGTACTCAATCACAAAAGTAAAGTCACTAAAAATAACACGTCAAGTATTATCTCGCTCACTACTAAAAGACTCCGCAATGTACAACAACCAAAACATATGTGTGGAAATAGTCCCCAATGCGAAGTCTCCAATTCATTGGAGACTATTTCGACACGTTTCTACAAGGTCGTGACTTTATTATCAACAACCAAAACATATATTTACAATTGTTTTTATGACCTACGTTAGACTATTTATATTGTAAATATGTACGGAAATCGACTCAGCCTAAGTAGGGTCGTAAATGTAATTAATTTACGTCCTTAGGAGAATTTTATACAAGATTTTAATTGTCACACATATGTGGTACACCACATTTGCTATCATTTGTACGAACATCTCCAACCTTTGTCAATCTTCGTCCAAACTTGGGAGGGGGGGGGGGTATTGTAGGGAATCTACAGGCATCATAAATTCGTAGAGAGTGTTCCACCTTTAACTCTATGTACTCCGCGTCCTTAGTTCGACTGAAATCCGGAGATTAAATAACTTCAATTAGTGGGTATACACGATCCCCACAGTTCGCAACGCACTTAAGTGAGTGCTGCCACGGACCGTAGCAGCACGGCAGGCTACACGCGATTGGTTAGCGTTATGGATTTTTGCGCTGACGCCACGTCCGTGAGATGTCTCCAGTGAACTGCAACGGATTCTCTTGTGCGAAAACCTTGAGTCTGTGCACTCCTTACCGAGTGCTGCCAGGCACGTCGTACACGGTTGTATAACATGCTGCTGTTGAATAAAGGGCACCGCTTGGACAGCTTACACTCTTATACTTTTCAAAAAAAGATGAACAGAAAAGTTACGCACACATTTATATAGGCATTTAAAAAAATTATATTTTTCAGCTCCTGCGGCCGAACTATATCGAAATATGTCAAAAACCTAGATTTGGAAACTAGGACCATCACAAGCCTCCTTCTACAAGGAAGCAATTGCTTAAACTATTTATGTGAACATCTATTTATCACTATAAAGTAGTATCTCATTTAGTAGAAACAATTTGTATTTAAAAAACTGCGAAAAATCATAATTAGCGCAAGAAACTCGCGAAACCCAACTTTTCACTAATGGGTTTTTTGGGACCCTATAAAACAGACTTATGGAGGTGATATTTAAAAATATTTCATTTGTATTCCATAGTCAACTGTACAGAGAAATGTTGAGTACTTATTAGTAGATTTGAACAAATTTGGGGCCGATATGTATGCAAATTAAAAAAAAATTGTAATGCATTTTTGGACCACCCTAATGTCCACTTTCTTACATCTAATGAATATTCAAAAACGATTTGTTTAAGTGGTTACATTTAATCCTAAGCACATCCTGTGACAATATTCAAACTCATAATTATTTTTAATAAAAGTAATTATGTCGCAAGAACCAGAGGATAGGTATGATTCAGGTTTAGATTTAGACTTCTTGAACTTTGAAAATTTTTCGGAACCGACTAAGGGTATAGTTTTTAAAGATTTTGAGGGACTTATACGTTATAAAGTAAAATCCCTTATTAATAATTAATAATAATGAATGATAAGTACGGTGTGAGCTCCATTGAGTATACGTATGCCTGTACAGCTGTACGGCTACCATATGTGCACGTGGACTTCTAAGTTGAAAATCTGATCGCATTAATTAAGACATGCAGAGCAGGAAGCTCCCCATCTGTGCACGTCAAAATTTAGACCTGCACAGATGGGTCGGCGAGGACACGGATTTACACACTTGGGCACGTGTCAAAATGCTCATTCCAGATTACGTCGCAAAAATTCTGAATCACGTAAAGCTTACAAAAATGAACCGAAAATATTAATTATAGATATATTATATTATTATATTTACCTATAGAATTCAGGATAACAGCCAAGGATAAGACCAAAGTGTAGACAATCCTCATTTTTTGTGATATGTGTTAATTTAAAATTTGATTGAAATGCTACTAATGAATATTCTAGTGCTTCATCAGTTTATACAATCTATAATTTAGTCGTTATATCTGAGATTGAAGGCGTCAACCTTTTCCTTCTAAGATATTTACATTTGATATGATTCAGTTTTAACGAAAACAAATTTGTTTACACATTTCTTGAAAACTGATGTAACGATTTATGTAGTCTTTTGCGTTCTAAAAAAAGCTATATTTTACATTTAAAATTTATAAATTATATAAAATATTCTAAAAGAATTGGAAAGATGGATTTCATCCTTTCATATTTGTGAACTAATGTTTCAGAATTTACTTACAGAAAAAGAAGTTATCTTGATACAAAAGCATCGTCCTCTAACGTCGATTTTTATCCACTAAAAGAGTAATTTTTTAAGCTATATTTGCGTTACAGAATGAATAATAATTATGCCATGAATAATACGTTGTTTCTCTAAAAGGTGCAATTTTTACAGCCCACATTCAAAATTTAATAAGATTTTCTTTTTTCGGTTTTGCGCTCTAATGAAAACAAACGGAAAAAAAAAGATTCTAGTTGTTAAAAAACATTATTTTTAGGGTTTCGTAGCCTCGGGCAGAAACCCTTATAGTTTCGGTAGTGTGTCCATCCGTCCGTCGTACAACTCAATATGGATGTAGGGTCCAAACCTGTCATAAGGCCCAAGACTGATGTAAGGCCCAAAATTAATATAGAACTTGAAATTAATATAGTGCCGAAAATTGACATAGGACCCAAATTCGACATAGGGCCCAAAACAGATATACAGTCCAAAATTGAAATAGGGCCCTAAATTTACATAGAGCCCAAAATTTAAATATGGTCCAAATTCGACACAAGGCCCAAAACTGAAATACAGTCCAAAATTGAAATAGAACTGAAAATTGATATAGGGCCCAAAACGTTTATAGGGCCGAAAATCGATATAGGGCCCGAAACTAATATAGGGCCCAAAATTGACGTAGGCCCCGAATTCGGCATAAAGGTCAGAATTACTATGGGCTCCAAATTTGATATAGGACCCGAAATTGACATAGGACCCAAAATTGACATCGCAGACACATGGCGCCTATTTTGTCTAATTTTTATTTTCAACGTTTCGGCTCTCAATGCGTGTATTTCTCAGGAAATTTTTCCTCTAAAAAAATAGTTTTTCATGATAAATTAATACTAAAATACAAATAATAAGTGAATTACGTAGAGTCAAAAAAGATACATTTTATAGTCAAAATCCTTTAAAAATAACATTGACATTGATACTATAGATATATATTGGAACTTGGAAATTAGATAAACGTCCAAAGAAGATTAGTTCATCTTAAAGAGCAACGTAACTTCTTCATAAAATGCCGTAAAGAAACCCTAATTCCAGTACATACTCAAAATCGCACAAATAAATTTCAATTTAATAATTTGCATTATAAAGTTTTACCAAAATTTCAAAAAAAATGAATTGATTTTTTGAAATAAATGCTTAAATTTTGAAGTTGATAACACGATTGAATATATTCAGGATTTAGCTCGCCATTCTAATTACATAAAGTATCGTTTATTGGGATATAATAAAGAAGATTAAATTCACTCTCTTTTCAATACACAATAACGGGGTTCAAATAACTTAAAGTATGCTCAAAGACTAGAATGTATAAGAAAGTTCAATTTATTGAAGAGCTGGGTGTTAGGTACTAATCAGAAGAATAAGGATTTTAGTTTGGAACATTTTTTTAAGAATATATCTATGTAGAAATCCCAGATGAGATAGCTGACACCTTGGATCTAGGAAGTACATTTGGTGTTCCTTTTAACGTTAATAAGATTCCTGTCAACAATAACGTTGCAAACATTCAAAATTATATTAAAAATATAGAATAAACTGATTAGAAGCTCCGAATTCGGAAAACTGTAACTGAACTTGTTTCAAATCATCGTAAAGATTGTTACTTCTTAATGCAGATACAGACAATATCAGTAATATCACGTTCGTCATAAATGTAACGATATTGTTTCCATATGGGGGGCGGGGCCCCCCCAAATATATTAATGAACAAATGGCTCATAGATTAAAAACGCATTGTAGTGTCGTTGCCAAAGCTTATACCCAGAAAAAAGTTCTTATTAAATTAAAAAAAAAAAAAAACACATTTTTTGGACTAGATTTTCTTGATTCAACATACAAATATTTTTATATTAAAAGAAAATTTATTTGAGTTTAATAAATGACGTCACGTAGTTTCTGCCACTTAATGAAATTATTCGTTTGATTTAAAACAAAATTCTCATAATGCAAAAAAGTTTCTAAGGACAAAGAAAGAAATAATTTCTTTAGGGTTAGTGATTTGAAATAAACAATAAGAATGTGCCCGAACAGAGCGCTGCAGCAGTCCTATTTTTTGTAAGAAGTTGAAATATTTTTTCAATGTTTGGAAAGTATATTTCTTAACTGTTTTGCGGAAAGATGAGGCATTTTGACTGGGCCAGCGTTGGAAGTAAAGATCAGTCTGATTAGCACAGTTGATGAAGAAATTAATATGGTGTGGTGAATATTATTTCGGGTCAGCAAATATTAATAGAGTAATGAAAGCGCGTAAATTAAGATGGGCGGGGCATGTAGCAAGAATGGGCAATGAAAGAAGAGTGGCGCAAGTTTTAAGAGGGAGACCGACTGGTAAGAGACCCCTAGGCAGACCGAGAATCAGATGGGAGAAAAATGTAAGGGATGATCTAAAAGAACTAGGACATGATTACTTAAACTGGATGGAGAATGCACAAGACAGAGATGTGTGGCGGTCTCGGGTAGATGAGGCAATGAACTTTCGAGTTCGAACTGCTAATCTATAATAATAATAATAATAGGTGAATATTATTTTAATTATTAAAGTCATATAAAAACTAAGCATATAGACCGAGTGCCAAACGGCAGATTTGAAGGATAGTACGTTAAAATTTATTTTTACATGAGCGGCGTAAACAAATGTATTTTATACTCGAAATACTTTAAAAACCCTTTTGATTGAGATTCGGTTGCCCACTGGACATTCATTGGCTTCTTCTGTGGTCAAATCCTCAACCTCACCGCTGTCCATATTTATTTTCACCCTTTTTCTCGGAAAGTCACTTTTAAATAGTCCTCGTAAGACCTGAATCCTGTTTGGAAATTTTTCTAATATTGCATAGATGTCACCATTGGCTGTTGATAATGCAATCTGTTCTTCGGTTGGAGTGGGTATAAGGTCATAATTTTTGTTTCTCAATCGAATTGGTTTGTCGGAAGGAAAAATGTATCTTCGAAGTTCGAATTTCCGATTCCGATTTTTCCGGGAAATAAGTCGAATAGATCTAAGTTCATCAAATGTGTATCCAAGTACGCGAGGAAAAATTTCCTTGAGAGTAGGAAACGTTAACCCAACACGAAGAGGAGTCCATGAAGATGGTGGAGACGTGGCAGAAGACTGAGGTCTGGCTGAAGGAGACCTGGACCTGGCACGAAGAGTGGAGGCGTCACCGACAGGTCGTCGATACTCGGCAGATGAAAGAGGTATGACAGGAGAAGAAGAAGGTTCACAACAAAGGACATCAGGATGACCGTCACCATGAGGATAACTCTTGGACAGTGAACCTAATTCTGCAACAAGAAGTAGAGGATTACATTTTTTTGAAGTATGCAATCGTATTTTCATGCATCATGATTTGTCAATGTGGTTGTTAGTAAGGAAACTCCTTCCACTGCTGCTTATTAATTCTTCTCGCTGAACGTCTTTGGCCCTGGATTCTTTTCGAACTTTGTTATTTTATTTCTAAAAGCATGTATTCTTATAGGAAATTGAATGGTTCTTTTTTTCATCGTATGGAAGATTCATAGCTTTTGCCTTTTTCAAAATACACCTAAAAACCATGTTTTAGAAAACAAATGTTCTTGTTTCACACATTATACGTTATTCCTTTATACTTATTATATAGTGTCAACACTTGTTTTATTGAATTTCAAAAGTTTTAAAACAGTGACATAGTTAAAAAATTAATTTTAAAAAATGTACATTATTATTAGACAAAAAATGTTGCTCTAGCTAGTATCATTTATTTATTTTAAAATTGATAAGATAATACCAGCTTATAAAAAAATGCATCTATTTTTGATCAAAAGTTCATTATTCTTTGTTGAAAAATCAACTATAAAATTTTTGTTTGAGAATTCATTTTTTTTGTTAGAAGTTTTATTATTTGGTTCGAAATTTAACTTTTTGTTCAAATTCAAGAATTTTGTTAAAAAGTTACCCTGTTGGATGAAAATTTAATTTTTAGTAGGAAATTCGTCTTTTTTTATTTGTTTTTTATTGTGCCCTGAACATACTCTGAAAAATTCAAAATAGCAGTTTCATATAAAATCTATGCTAAAACGGTAGTTTTAAAAATGTTTTCGGAATAAATTATTCACATAGAGAAGTGCCTAAGAATGGCCCTCATCGACGAAGAAGTTGTGGTTCTCGAGACAGTGAGGGTGCGTGGGTTAGCATTTGCAGATGATAAGGTTGTTACGACAGAGTCAATCGAAGACTTGCAAAGAATTGTGAGCAAACTGAATATAAGTATGAAGAACATGTGCCTCAAAATTAACGTAAATAAAACAAAAAATATGGTCTCCGAAGGAAATCATGAATCGTATACTGATAAAGGAATTGGTGAGCTCTTGTGGCCTTATGAACTGCAAAAGATGTGGAAAAAAGGAAAATTCCGTGTAGAAAAATATTTTGTCAGTGACAGAAGTTTCGAGAACATTCTAGACGATTATTTTCATTTCAAATGGTAGAAAAATTAATTAAATGTATTTTTGAAAGATCTTTAATTTGACCTCAGGTTAATTAAAATCCGTGAAAAACAATCCGAGATACACGGGTTGAAGACCTTGACCTTGAAAGGTCACCGTCAAGGTTAAAAGGCACTATGGGTTTTTTTTATGGATTTCGAGTGGGATCGTCCATATATTACGTAAGAAGTTTTTCTTTTGTTTATATCGTTATGTCCTTTTCAACTTCACATCAATTTTATTCTCGTCTTTATTTAAACAAAAGAAAAACGTCTTACGTAATTTATGGACGATCCCAGTGCCTTATACGTTATGAAATAAAATTCCTTATTTTCAATTGATAATGAATTTAAAGTACGGTGTGAACTCTATTGAATATATGTATACGTGTACATTTGGGGCATGTTGGTGGCGGTAGTGAGAACATGTTCAGTTACAGGTGGTGAGAGGATTTTACAGAATTTGTGTAAAAGGTGTGAGTGGAGTGTGAGGGTCGAAGCCTAGGAGGTGTGTAGGGTGGTGTGGGGTGAATTGGGAAGATACGAAGTACGTTTCAGTGTAGGTGTGAGGTGGGATTTAGGTAAAAAGAGAAAGTGAGGTTAGGTTGGCAAGGAGTCGGGAGTCTTGGGCCTTCGAGGGGTCAAGGGTGGGTCTCGCAGAGGTAGAGGATGTTAAGGGAGAGAAAGGGGTGTCTGCAGGGGCTATGAGGAATAGAAAAAGAGGGAAATAAAGGGAAATTTTGGCGGTGACTTTGCAGACATCTTTCGGCTGCGGAAAGTAGTGCATGGATATGTCCCAGTTACCGGTGGTAGAGCGGGAGGTAGGCAGTGACAGTAATTGCAGTGCTGCTAGTGAAATTGATGGGCACGGAATTTTCCACAGGCCACGACGACCAACAGTGCGTGGTCCGGTGTCGAGCGGCGCGTCAAGGAGAGGGAGTAATCGAAACAATGCGAACGAAGGAAGCGAGACGGTAAGGGAGAGAGCGTCGAACGCAAGTGACGGAGAGGATCTCTTGAAAAGGAAGAGAGACAGCCAAGAGAGTCCGGAGAAGAACGAGGTTGAGAGCCCGTTTAAAAAAAGCGGGATAACCCCCCGAAAAATGGAGGGGGATTCGGAGGAGGCTCTCGGGATGCTGGTAGGCGTGATCAGGGGGCTGAGGGTGGACGTAAGGGGGACTAAGGAGCAGATGGAAGGCATGAGGGAGGACTTGAGAATTAGAGATGCAAAATGGGAAAAGGTGGTGAACGAGCTGAGGGAGAGAGAAGAAGGGTTAGAGAGGGAAAGGAAAAAATACTTGAGAAGGTGGAGGGCAGGACGGAAATGAAGTCGTGCATGTAAATATGAGGAGAAATTTTTGGTAGAGGGGGGAAGTAAGCTGGTTAGGGAGTGTTGGTGGGAGAAGGAGAACAGGACAGGGGGTGGGAAGATGGAGGTTGAAAGAGAAAGGTATTTTAAAACAAATGGACTGCAGATGGATGAAGTGAGAAGGATGCATGAGGAAGGAAGGAAGGTATATGAGTTGTTTATGAAAAACCGCATGGAGAGAGAGAAAACAGCAGGGGAAGAGAGAATAAGAGAGACAAGGTTTAATGGGAACTATGTGTGGATTATGCCAAGGGCGAGAGCGCAATATTTGTGTGAGAAAGAAGAGAAAGGAAGTCAGGAGCTTATAGCGAGGATGAGATGTGGGTGCTTGGAGGGTTTTAATAGGTTCTGGCTCGCTAGGGAAAAGAGGATGTGTGAACTATGTGGGAAGGGGCAGGCAAGAGTGGAGCACTGGTTGGAGGAGTGCGTAGAGGTGGAAAGGAGTGGGATAAGCATGGAGGTATTGATGCATGAAAGGGGGGACAAAAGGGCAGTAGCATGGGTGAAGGGAGTCTTGGGTAAGATGGAGAAGAAGAGAAGGAAGGAGGAAGGAGGAAGGAGGAAGGAGGAAGAGGAATGGAGAAGGAATGATTGTAAATAGAGGAGGAAGTAAGACGATAAGAGCGAGCGGCGTTAGAGATAAGGTGTGGAGGGATGTTAGTTTTAAGGGTTAGTTTTAAGAAAATTCGGGGGAAAAAAATGGAAGTGTAAGCAAGTCAATTTTTTCAGGCCAGCAGGCTGAAGAATGAACGTTTATCTATCTGCCTATCTATCTACGTGTACATTTGGAATGGTACCGTATGCGCATTTTGACTTGCAAGATGAAAATCTGATCGCATTAAGAGTTAGGAGTATTGAGAGTTGCGAGTGGGGAGCGCAGAGTTGAGAATATCCTATCTGTGCACGTGCACAGTGGAGAAACAGCCGATGAAGACAAAGATGTAAACAATTTCTGGTTTGTGTAAAGCTTGAAAAAATGTACTGAAAATGATAGATGTATTGTATTATCATATTCACCAAAAGAATTGAGGATGACGGCCAAGGATAAGACCAGAGTATAGACAATCCTCATCTTTTCTAATTAGAGGAACGACTGATTAATGAATTTATTAAGAATTTGGTTAACTATGTAACTAGTGAATATTCTTGTGCTTCATCAGCTTATACGATCGATACTATAGTCGTTATCTCTTACATTAATAGCGCCAAGGCTGACCTTCTCAGATATTTACATTTGATAAGAGTCAGTTTTAACGAAAAAATTTGGCTACACATTTGTTTCAAACTGATGTTACCATTTATGTAGTCATTTACATTTTAAAGAAAGCTGGTTTTCACATGGCAAACTGATATAGTGTCTACTAGAGTGATCCAGAAATTCGATTTTTGATTTTTGGTGAATGACTCCCGTCCCCTACATTTGTTCGTTTTCCAGAAAAAGAAAATCCTTATTTTTACCATGGAGTTTTCTGTGAGAAAAGCTTGGTTTTTGGAAAAGTGGAAGAAAGAAGTAATTGTTATAAACTTTTTGTGAATTAAAGTATAGTCATCTCTTAAGAATTGTTGAGGGAATAATTTTCACTCAATAACTTTTAATTGTGACCCCCTAAACCCTTTTATTGTACCTGGAAAATGCCCCAAAAAATACGCAATAGCTGTTTTGTATGAAATTCACGCTAAGAGCGGTATTTTCTGACACTTATTTATCATTAATAATTTTCAATTCATTAGTTCAAACTATTTTTTTTTATTTAAGGCATGAAAAGTTATTATTTTCCGGAATTAATGACACATTTAACGAATGTTAAGACCAACATGTTTTCGTTTGGGATTATTTGCAATTATTCAAACAATTGATAATCACTCATTTGCGTTTTTTCATAGCAAATGTGGAGAAACGTCTAGATTTTTGGAATCTCTTACACTATGTCGCTTATTATTCCGGATTCACTTATCTCAGGACATATGTCCTATATTGTTTGAACCGTTATATTCTATTGCTCTGAGAAAGCGTTGGTGTATTTTTTCTGGAAATTACTTCTCTCTTCTGTTTCATTTCTATATTTTAGGAAAGATCTACATGCAAATTATTTTCAATTCACAGATGCCACTAATCTACGGAAGAATATTAAGCGATATTGTGTGAGAGATTCGAAAAAACTACAATTTTCTCCACCTTCCCTGTGAAAATGCGCAAGTGAAAGATTATTATTTATTTAAATGATTACAAGGTATCTTGAACAGAACAAAAAACGTTACTCTTAATATTTTTAATTATGTCATTAATTCCAGAAAAGAATAGATTTCCACGATTTAAAGGGAAAACCCCCATGTTAATTTCAAAAGCTCACGGGAACGGGTTAACGTTGAAAAAAAATGAAAGAAAAATGACGGATATTTTTATCCGAAAAGCGAAAGAACTGGGGGGTATCGATCACCAAACATCGAAAGCCGAATTTTCACAGGAATTAACTTGGATTACCTTAGTTTCTACTGCAATGACCCATTTAAGGCTTTGAAAAACTAATATAAATTCTACAAAATATGTTTAAAGAATTGGAAAGATGTCGTCGTTTCATATCTCGGACTAATGTTTTAGAAATTTCTCAGAAGAAAGAAATTTGTTTGGAACAAAAGCATTGTCGTCTGACGTCGATTTTCAATCTCTATTACAGTAATCCACAAATATATTTTGTTATCACAAAAATATTAATATTAGAGACATTAATAATATGTTGTTTATTTGAAACTTAACACTTAACCAGTAAACGTTTCTTTTGTCACCTTCAACCTGTAAACCTGGGTCGTTCACTTCCAGCGAATTTTTCAATAATTTGCACTGATAGGAAAAATCTGAAAAAATTCAGGGACCACAAATGAAGTCTCTGCTCAAGAAACATGCAAAAGACTTTCAGATAAATATGAATTATTCAAACAATTTTTGTAAATAAAAAACAGAGTAACTCAGTCACTTAGTTTTCGCTCGGACATGAATGACCCAGGTTTACGGGTTAAGTGTGTAACAAGGCAAAATTTTAACATAAAAAATTAACCTTTATTTATTTATTATTTGAAGTCAACTACCCTCCGTTGCGTGGAACGACACTCCAGGGGCATATTTTAAGTTAGATTTAAGAATTTAGGATTAATTTTTAATTTCGTTATTTTGTTTACTATGACCCTTGCCTCGACCTTCAATCTACGAGGGACATCGAGGGATTTTGGAACTCTGACGTGCACCAGAGAACTGAGATTCGCTTGCTGCCGTCGTATTCCAAGAACTGAGATTCTCGTGTTGAATCTAGTTCCCGCCTTTCCGCTTGCTGTCTCCAGTAGTCCCGGCACCTGACTGGAAACCTTGGATGCCTCCAGAGCTAGGGATGTCTCCGGATTATTTTCCCTAGACTTTGGCAATGAACTTAGTAGCCTCGGAGCTATACCTTGGTCTGCACCAGTAATCCTTATGAGGGAGGAAGTCCTCACATCCCCTAACAGGGCCCTCGACGCTACGGCACTGGCCGAGAAACCATCCTACTCAAGACTCCCGCGATGGGATGCGAATCAGGTCTGGTTGTCCCCGATTTGTTGTCGTATGTATACCAAATGCGGACAACTCTCGTGCCAGAGAGGACGAAAGCTTCCTCATTTACCGGAAATGCTTCGGATCTGCACTTAGATATTTTTACTTAATTACAGCCTTCAATTGAGCCGCCCCGGCACCTCTTTTCGTTTTGGCGGCACGGCAGAGAACGAGTCTAGTGGCATGGCACCAACCACGCGGCAGCGCCGAGGAAGCAACCAATCAGCGCCGACCCGTCGGGACTCACCCCAAAGGCGGGCGAGACGACGCGCTCGACACCGAACAAGCCACGGTCTCAGTCGTTCCGCATCCACGCAGCGAGAGGTCACGTGGCTACCGGAACATTTTCTTTGTTTAAAACAGTTTGTAATAGTAGAGTCAGTTCCTTTTTGGTTTGTGAGGTAAGAGCAGATTCCTGCCGCCGGAAGGTTTGGGTACCTCGCGGATCCTCGTGTCCTTTTTTTTTAATGGGGTTAAAATCCTTAGTTAGATTTGTGTAGTTTCTTTTTTGGTGTGATTTCGCTTTCGTAAAATGAACACGAGGGCATCCTCGGGACTCCAAGTCAACCGGCCGACTTAAAATTCACTCAATATGATTGACATCTTGTAGTGGAGAAATCAGTTGCTATCGGGCTTTACTTCTATTTTCTCGCGGAAAATTATGTATCACACCTAGTCGGCTTTTTCGTGGTTTGTAGAGTTCTCACAACGCCATTTTGGCCTCGTGCCGATTATAACATGTCCGCTCCGAAAGTTTAATAATGTCGCAAAATTAAATTCGGGTTTTATCTTCTTTTAGTACCAATGCTAATGATAATTTGATGGGACTGTCCCACTAATTTCATTCACTTAGACCCCTGGAGTATCGGCCCTCTCTCTGAAGCCCCGCACCCAACTGATCACGAGACTTTTTTTTCTTTCTACCTTACCTTTTTACTTCTCTTCTCGCTCTTTTCTTCTCTGTCGATTGGTCTGCCTTCGAGGCCCCAATCCCAATCTCTTTTCTCTCTTTCTTCTCGGTCGAATGGTCTGCCGTCGAGGCCCCAATCTCTTTTCTCCCTTTCTGCTCGGTCGATTGGTCTGCCTTGAAGGCTCCAATCCCACTCTCTCTCTTTCTTTCTCCTTTCTCGCTTTCCTATTAGGCAACTCTTCTTCCTCTATGCCTGGTAGAAAACGCCGTCCTTCCCGCCCCCATAAAGGTACTGGGGGTCGGCAATTCCTGGCGATCAACGGCCTTCCTCGTAACCCCTCTCGTCCAGCTCCTCAACCTCCTGCGCCTCGCATTCCACAACCTTCCTCTCCACCTCGGCATCCGATCCTTGTACTGAGTTCTACCCGAACTCTCTCTCCACATTCCTCCACCTTCGGGTGCGAACGGCGGCCCACCAACAAAATTTTGTCCGTCGCGGCCCCGCTGTGCGGCCACGGACTCACAACAGTCCGTTGTGGCTCTTCTGTGTGGCCCCGGACCAGCACGATTCTCGCTGCCTGAGCCTGCTGAGCCACCGCCCTGACAGCGCCCCGATAGCCTGGCGACCCTCACCTCAGCCAGCTTCTCACCGCTTCACATGGACGGGCTACAAGCCTTCCGCTATCTCCTCTCGTCTCAGGGTGCTTCGAAGATCAGTCTACCTCTATCCAGCAGCCGACGGGCCGAAAAAATGTCGATGAAAAACCTAGACGAGTTTCTGGCACAGAAAAATCGACATTTACCCACGCGCGGGGCGTCTACGTTCCAGCTCCGTCCAGCAGACGCCCGACCAGCGCCTCGCCAGCTCCTAGTCAGCACCCTATCCGCGCATGACCAACCGTCTAACCAACAACAATCGGACTGTCTGAGCACTCCACCCCCCATAACACTCACACCTGTGATTAAGCCGGTACCCCAACAAACCGGCATACATCAAAAAGTAAAATTAGAATATTCATTTATTTTTCACCCTAAAGGTCCCTAAAGCCTAATTTTTTTAAATTTAAACGTTCAATATATAAATAATTGTTAAACTCTTGTGCAGTTCAAAGACTCAAAAAATACGTTAATCTGCGCCACCATTCTCAATTATCTAAATTGAAAAATGAATTAACGAATCGAATTCGATTAAATTTTTTTTAAACTGAACAATTTTTGAATTAGAAGTAAAATTATTTTAATTTTAGGTTCTTACAAATTTATAATTGTTCAATTGTTATTCATAAATCAAAAATTGTTTTTAAATCTATTATAAATATTCTCTTAAAGTTATTGTTTTTTTGAATAAAAAGTCATTCGAAACTTTTCCAGGAATCTTAAAAAAAATTTTGTATTATTTGAAACCTCTCAAAATCCTTAAACAGTTTCAAAACTTTATTCCAAAATGTTGAAGAATCTACATTTTGTTTTAAAATTTTTGAACGTTTCAAAGTTTTTCAAATTTTTAAATCCTTGAAAATTAAAAAAATCACTTGAAATGTTGCAAATTATTTTTTGATAATTTTGGATGTCTTTTGAAATCTTTTTTGATATTCTGTTGAATTTAATTTTTTGAAACAGAAAGTCATTTTAAGTTTTCTCAGGAATCTTAAGAATATTTTTTTTTACTATCGTAAAACCTTTATTCCCTTCAATTTATACTCCGATGCATAAATCACATGACAGTTGTAAATAAATATAATTACCTCGGGCAGTGTAAAATCACATGCACATAACCTGCTGCTTTCTTCATGCCTCATGTATAAATAATATTAACAAATTGTGATTTTTCATTTTTCTGTAATTTTACAGAATAGCTGGTATTTTGTAAACAATTTTTCGGTGTAGAATTTAAAAATATTCTTGTTTTGGGGAAGATAAATAGGAGACTTTCTGCATAAAATACAAACATTATTTTCCACTAAGGATTCGTCATGTGCTTTACTTCATCTTCTGGAGTTCATTTCCTCTTTTTAGTGCTTACTTCTTTTTCTTAGTCTCCTTATTCTTAACTAATAATAATTTCACAGTGCTAATGAACATATTATTTTAAAACAGGATTTACAAACATCTAACATTGTTTATAACCCAGATGCTATACTTCAGTGACAGTTCACGCATGTTTAACGTTCCCATGTGATACATTACGTCACTGAAATTTGATTTTCACTTCAGTCCTGTTTTGATCCAAAAAGGTTGTACTAAAACGTCGTTTAGTGGCATCAAAATAAAGTGGCATTAGAATAGAGCCACCCGAGACTGTATTTTTGGCGGACTGTTTCAGTACCGAAAACTAGTCTTGAAATGATACTTTTTTACAGTGATCTCTTGGCAAAGAGAAGGTCAATCTTATGACGCTGATCTATTTATGGAGTATTGTTTCTTCATTGATCTAACCCAAAAATCGATTGGTCTCAAACTTAGGAAAAGTGTAACACTATATTGGATGGAAGTTCATGAGAAAAAATCTGCCCGCTTCGCGGGCACATTCTTATGGCGCGCTTCGCGCGCGGCTCGCTTCGCTCGCAAGTTTGAGCGCGCCTAGGGCGCGCGACTGTTGGATCTCGCGCTTCGCGCTCGATCATATATTTATCTCGCGCTTCGCGCTCGATTATGTATTAACCTCGCGCTACGCGCTCGGGCGTATTTACATCGCGCTTTACGCTCGGCTCCTCTAGATTTTTGAACTTCGTGTTCGACTTGGATGAAAAGAAAAAGTTTGTTTGCAAATATTATAAAATTATCAAAACCTCTACATATTAAGTGATTGTTAAATTTGTTTTTATTTTAGACTGAAAAGGAACTTTATTTACTCAAGGTTCTGTCGACCTTAAGGAACACATTCTCATCCAGACACTCGCGCTTCGCGCTCGATATTTGATTTGAAAATCATTTCAACCTTGCGTTTCACGCTCGGTTCTGTGCACCGTATGATAGAAACAAAAAAGTTTGAGCGCACTTACGGCGTGCGATTTGGTCGTCGGGCTTCGCGCTCCAAAATACACTGATCGCGCACTTTGCGCTTCGTGTTATATGTTCTTCATATACAAATTACTAAATTTGTATTTGATTTCAAATGAAAAGTAATGATATAATTTAGGCGACAAATTTTATTAGTTAACATTTTATTTTAGCTTGTGCCGTTTATCAAAAAAGTTAATTTTTTCATTTTGAATATATTCTTACAACAAAAATTGATTACAGGTTTGTAAGTCTTTTTTGAATGCACAATTTTTGTTCATTTATCTGTTTTCGTACCTTGCATTGTTTTCAAAAATTTGATTTTTTTTACTGTCAATGTTATTTTCACGAATAAAACAAAAACTGCGCATCCTATTAAAACATGATTCACAACAAATTTGCACCTCTTCCTTGGATGAACAAATTTTGTTTCAGTCATTTTTTTCGTAGCTGGTGTTATTCGTCTAAAAATTTGATTTTTCTATTTTCAATGCTGTTTTTTACAAATAAAACAAAAACTACGCGTCATATGAAAAAGTGATTAATAAGAAATTTGTAGATCTTTTTTAGGTGCACAATTTTGGTAGGATGACCTTTTCTCGTATCTTGCATAGTTTGACAGCAAAATGGAATTTTTGATTTTTCATTATTTTTTTTGTGCGATAAAAATTTGAATTTTTTATTTTTCAAAAAATTCAAAAAGTTGTTATGAAAATATTATAGGGTGTTCAAGAAGCAATGTTTTTCTCCTCTTGACGTTTTTTCATATCGTGCGTTTTTCGGCATAAAATGTTCATTTTCGTTTGTTTTTTGCAATTTTGAAAATGCTATAACTCCAGTAATTTTTTATTTATCACGAAAAGTCATAAGAATATTTTTTTCCTCATTTTGCGTACTACTAATAACCGTACATAGAATTTTCAAATCTTCCAAAAAAGTGGTCTCAAAAATTTTCAAAATGTGCTCACTTTTTGGATTTTCATCCAAAATAGCTGGTTAACGAACTCGTTCTCTATTTTTCGGCCATAAAAAAGTGTGCCAAAGCTCAATCAAATCTGATCATTTTTTCGAAAGTTATCGTGGCTACAGACAGACAGACAGACAGACAGACAGACTACAGACAGACAGACACCTTCGTAAAAATCGTTTTTTCTAGCTCAGGGGGTCTCAAAACGTGGAGATTTGATGAAAACCGACTATGTCAAATTTTACATAAAACCAATACCTTCTCATTAGAATGAGAATGTAAAAATTGGTCCTCGAGACACATATTTAGCGAGTGTTGTTTAGTGGGTATTGCCTGTTTTTAAGGTTGAGTCTCACACTCAGTGCATCAATGCATTCTCAACTACTCTAGAAAAAGAAAATTTTAAATAATATTGATGCGAAATTTTATTTCTATAATTAGGGTACTTGCGGCAAAATGCCATAAGTTCGTTGGTAGAGAATTTTCGCGCTGTAAAAAAATTGATAAATCTTTGGTGAGGAAACCCGATCATTTCAGCGGAACCAAGTTCGTAATCATTCGCTTGATAATTGTCGTTCAAACAGTCAGAAAGGGCGATTATCCTGAAAATTGTCTTGAACGAGTTCGAGCTGGAATGCAAGTTATTATTAATTAGTTCGAGTGATAGTCTTTTTTGTTTGTTTAGTGGCATAAAAATAAAATAATCCCCGCTGCATTTTACGCTTGTTTTCAACGTGGCGTTTTGTGTTATATCTACATTTGAAGCAAGAGTTCACACATACTACAAATGATGATTGATTTTTTAAGAGAAGTTACTCGATGTTGGATACGGGTCATTTTGGCCCTAGCAGTATAAAAAATACAGAGAAAGAATAAGGAAAGAGTAAGATGATGGTTTTATTTTACACGAAGTTCATGCGTTTTATTCGAAAATTTTTTCTGATTGGAAAGTTGGGACCAACTGGAGTGTCGTCGATTTCTCCTGTGGTCAGTGGGGTAATAGTGCCACTTTCCATGTTTATTTTTGCCCGTCTTCTCTGATATAAATTAGTATCATGGATGTATATTCCAGCAAGAGAATTAGGACTCTCCAATATTGCAAAGACGTCACCGATGGACGTTGACATAATAATTTGTTCTTGGGTTGGCAGAGGCTCGTATTTACTATGTCCTACTCTCAGTTTAAGTCGAGTATCGGTAGGGAAAGTGAATCTTCGAAGTTCGAATATCCTTTTTGAAGCCGTTTTGCGAATCAGCCGAATAAATGGAAGTTGATCAAGTTTATTTCCAGGTCCGTTATTGGAAGGAAGTCTGCTGGGTGGATTTATACATCTGGTAGGATGAGAAGGCCTTGAAGAAGAAGACTTGTCATGAGAACAATGTCGGAGAGGCGGAGACCTAGACCTGAGCCTCACAGGAGGAGAAGACCTGCCAAGAGAATCAGAAGTCCCGGAAGAAGGAACAGCAGAAATATCGCCACTATTGGAAAAAGATTCTGACTGTGAACTTAACTCTGCAACAAGAAGCGAATAATTACATTTTTCTAAAGTACGTAAGGAAAGATAGAATGTGCATTCCGGAAAATTTATCGGAATTTTGAAAGAAATTTAAAATCTTATATGAGGTGGGAGATGTAGTCTACAATCCTTTTCGAATTGTACATTTGATTATGTCTGATAAGATAAGAATAAGTTCGTTTGATTCATGTATTATATATTATAATATATATTATATATATATATATATTATATATTATAATATGTGTTATCTCATTTTAATAAAAATAATTAAATTTTTTACGAAAAAAGACAAGTTTTCAATAAAATAAGTGAATTTGCAACTGAAAAAAACACTTTTCTAGCAAAAATGGAATAGCTACATTTTTAGTAAAAAAAAAATCATTTCCAACAAAAAAAAACGTATTTTCAAAAAAATTGGTTAAATTTTCAATCTATGAAATGAACTTTCAACTAAAATGATGCATTTTCATTTGAAAGATTAATTTTAAACTAAATAGTTGAATTTTCAACCCAAAAGATGAATTTTATACCACAAAATAGAATAGTTCAATTTTCAATTAGAGAAATATATTTTTAAGCAAATATAATAAATTTTAAACGAAAAAGTTAAATTTTCAAACAAGCAAATGACTTTTCTACCAAACATAATATTTATAAAAATTAAATTTTTGGTTGAAAAATTAATTTTCAATACTAACAAAAAAAACAAACAAATTTTCAACAAAATAGATGAATTATCAACAGAAAAAGATAAATTCTCAACGAAAACTAGAATAGTTCAATTTTCAGTTCAAAAAATAAGTTAATTTGAAAATAAAAATATTTTTTAACTAAAAAGATGAATCATCAACCAAGAAAATGAATTCTTAACAAAGTAGTACCACTTTCAACTCAGTAGTTCAATTTTGAACCAAAAAAGGTTTGTCAATCGCTATTCACGGTTAGAAAAAATCTTGAAAATTTAATCAAATAGTTGTATTAGAAAAAAAATCCTGGACTCAAAGTCAAATTTACAGGATGATTCGATTAAGAACTGATTTTAATATCCTATATATTTATATTTTTATCTTTGATTGAATAATTATGTAAGTATGAAATCATTCCCAGGTCTTAACTTTTATGTATTAATATTCGAAAGAACTACAAAAAGTTCATTATCTTATAGTACACATTTCAATAATGTTATCGACAAAAATTTCTTATCAAAAAAGAAAACCTAAAAATCTTATGTAGAACACACACTTGTATGTTTTACCAATTTTCAACTATAAATTTGATTGAATTTGCTATTTCTTACTTTATTTATTGAAAAGTACTAAATGCTTTCAACGTATGCATCAATATATTTTTTCAAATCTCATTCAGATTATATTTATATACAGTGAACCCCGGAGTTAGATCTTCCGAGAATTGACGCCGCTCCGCGTGTATGGGTGAGAGGAGCTACGGGGGAATGCGCGGTGTTCACTCAGGCGTGACAAAACAGGAGCGTTGCGGTAAGGCGCAGTATCCTAGCGGCCTACTTGCGTAACTACGCCATGAGGTTGCGACAGTTCACTCAAAGCGCAAAGTACACACAGAGCGAATAAGCACGATGGCGAGCTCTCGTGGACGAGCAGTGGGGCTTTGATGTCTAAAGCCAATATCGAAGTTATTGGGGCAATGTTAATGAAAAAGAGCAGTGAATATCAATTCATTTGTATGATCGTTTCGAAACGAAAAGACCTGTCATTGGAACACAATCGGATCGTCTCTGTCTATCTCACATGGTAGAAAGAGAGGTTCGATCGACTTCAAGCATCGGAGTATTGTGTAATTTTAAGATGTTTTCCACGATTTTTAAATAAACTCCTGAAAATTATAAGCAATGAAATTATTTGGAAGATGACATTTTTGGTGAATCGAATGTGATATCTGGAAATGTTTCCAAGATGAATCTATGAGTACCTTTGCTTTTTTGATAGGACTTTTAGTTTTATTTATAGGGGGGAGGGGCACAGGTCTGCAGTCTATATGCTACATACTATAGCGGCGCGATGTTTCTTGTTTACTGGCGTTTGGTTCATTAATTTTAATATGAATTTGCAGTATATATTTGCCTTAACAGCATAAATTGTAATAAGAGCATGTTTACGAAGTTTATATGTTCAACTTCACCAAAACTTTCAGCGTCTGCATCCCAAGCAAGGATGTGTGGGAAGAAAATAGTGACCCGGTCCTCCAGGGAATATCTGGTACATAGACGGCTCCAATGTAGTAAGAGGGTGAGGAGCAGGAATCTATGACTATGTGAACCAATAACTCTGTGAATTAATGACAATACATATTTCCCACAATTTTTTAAACATGCCAGCTTCAAGAAAAGAAATTTGTATCGTAAAATTAGATAAGTAAAAATGCTGCCAGTCCTAGGCCTGGAAAAGGGGTTAAGGGAACATTTTGGGAAAGGAAGGGGACCGATAGTATAAGGAAAGCGTTACATGGAGAGGGAAATAAGACTCGAATGAGAAACGTACCGAGCACCCATCCTAGCCCGCAACTCGAGGAATGCCCCCGTCGATTCTGACCATAGTCCGCAACTCGAGTGCACCGGCGGGAAGGAGGGAGACAGGGATCCCAACTAGGTGACTTGCCACCGTCTTCCAGGCTGAGGTCCTGGCTATCATTCGCTGTCCTGAGACATTAATAGAAGAAAACGCTGCTGGTAGGCAGATAACAATCTGCTCGGACAGCCAAGCGACATTAACTGCAGTTGGGAAACCAGACATAACATCAGAGCTGGTTTAGGAATGCAAAAAGGCATTAAACCAACTTGCAGAAAAGAACAACGTGGGTCTCATATGGGTTCCTGCTCACATAGGAACTAAGGGCAACGAAAAAGCGGACCAGTCAGACCATAAGAGAATAGAACAAGTTTCATATTATTATTTATAAATATAGGATAGAACGAGTGAAAATATATCAGATAAAGCTAAAATGGCAATCTGAGGCAATCAAACAACATTGATTGCCTCTAAATTCTGGAAATATGTTCGTCTACCGAACAGTACTTAATCCAAAAATGTATGCACCAAGAATACCACACCGCTACAAGTAGTAGGGATTGAATGTTTAACCCCGACCTCTGCACGGAAAAAATGTATCCGTGAAGAAGTCACGAACTTGTAGCTAGGTCTCGGATACGAGATAAAAACATGAAACATTAAATCCTTATTTCTATGAGAAATATATGGATAAATTTCGAAGTTTCTTACGAACAGTTCGAATTTCCTACGAACAGTTCCTGAAAATTTCAGACTGAAATAAAAAGAGGAAAAATTTTATTTGTGCGATTTAATTTTATATTAATTTATAAATTCGCAACTCAGAAGATTCGAACCTCGAACACTGCTGACTCACCAGTTTCTAAACATAAACCAGGAGTGCGTAAACACGCGCAGCCATCGAGGCCAAACAAAATAGGTATTATAAAATTTCTAGCCACTCATCCGACGAGCTCGAGGCACACATACGAGCGCACACACGCACCGCGCGTGTGTGCGTGGGCCACGTACAGGGAGACTTAGTTTCGAGTTCCCAGATTTTTCGGGCAAGCTCGTGAGTGCTCTGAGAATCTTTTCCCAATCACTCGTAATATTTTTGTAATTATTCACGTAAAAAAAAGTGATGAACCGTTTTAGAATTTTCACATCGAGTTCGTCAATCTTTCTCAAAGTTCGTAGGTTATTTACGAAAATACATAAATATCCGATGAATTTTTCTCATATCCGAGACCTAGCTACTAGTTCGTGACTTTTTTACGGATAAATTTTTTCCGTGTGCACGGGTAGTTTCAAAAGCCTGTAACCCACTTTCCAGTTACGAGATTTAAACTATTTACTGGAATGTGTGAATGAGACCCTAATTCGAAGAGATTCAACAAGCCACAGAAACACAAGAGCTTGCATGAAAAAATTCCTGGACGTGAAGAAAGCTAAAGAGGTAACCCAGGACAGAAAAGTGTGATGACACACATTTATAAGAAACGCATAATAAAGAGTGTCAGTGAAGTTCATGACGCCTGAAACGAAAGATATTGGATACTCATGTCCTCAAGTGGAGAGCTTTACATGGTGGCTTTGTGAAGCTCTTCGGCTGGGGTGGTTGCTAGAGAGATTGATCAGCGACCTAGGTCGGAGCAGTGTTGCGGAACAAACGTGTTATTTAAATAAACAACACGGGAATTATAGATTAACCTAAAAATCGATACCCTCTCCCAATACTTATACTGCCCTGTACAATTCCCCTCCTCACCTTTCTCACCTTTCTCAGATGAACTCCCTGATCCCCGGGTAGAACCGAGTGAGTCACGCTCACCCCGAGAGGGATATGTCTTAATGGTATATTGATAAGAAAAATCTAGTATATCATGTTTCATAAAGCGACATTCAATGTGATGATAGATGTTTGTAAAAGAAAATATTAGATTCCTGTACACACACAAAATTCAGTGTCATTTTCACTCTAAGCACGCTTATCTCTTGGCAAAAAATGATAAACCTTATAACGCTGACCCAATTTATGGAGTATTGTTTCTACACTGATCTAACCCAAAAATCGGTCGGTCTCAAACTTGGGAAAAGTGTAATCTTACATTGGATGGTAGTTTGTGCAAAAAAATTTGGTCCTTGAGACGCATATTTAACTTGTTTTGTTTAGATGATATTGCCGTTTTTTAAGGTTGAGTTCCACACTCAGTGCATCAATGCATTCTCAACTCCTCTAAAGAAAATTCAAATAATATTCATGCGAAATATTATGCCTATGATTAGGGTAATTGCGGCAAAATATCATAAGCTCATCGGTAGAGAATTTTTACGTTGTCCATTGTTTGTATGGGTCAGAATAGCACCTAACTTTGACTAGTGTTCAACAGAATATACAAAGTTCGACGAAAATCAATTATAATGTTTAATTGCCCAACGAGAACTTCCTGTTTAGCGATGTTCAATTTTGTGCTTTTTTGGGCTTTTTTGGACTCCCAGAGCATACAAAAATTAATTTTCAAAAAACAACCCTCACAGTGATATTTCGCAACCCATAAGAACTACCCCTATCACATTAGGAACCAAGTATCAGCTGCCTTCCACTAAAACTGCCAAAAATATTTCAAATCAAAAATTGCCACCACAGACAACTTTCCAAAAGTCTAGTTAATATACTTATCTCCTCAGTCATATTACACAACCCCTAGGAATCACCCATATCATATTTAACGGACCAAGTCTGAGCTGTCTTTAACTCAAACCGCAAAAAAATTTGCAATTAAAAATAATTACCACACAAAAATTTCCAAGATTCTTGTTGATATATCTATCTTCACAGTAAAATTCCACGAATCCTAGAAACTACCCCTATCACATTTAACAAATTAAGTCTCAGCTGCCTTCAACTAAAGCCGCCACAAAAATTTAAATTAAAAATAATCACCACACATATTTTTCCAAGTCTGTCGATGATATAGCTACCCTCACAGTGATATTCCACAACTCCGAGTAGTTCCTAGGGGATGTGGAATAATACTGTGAAGATAGATATATTAACTAGAGTCTTTGAAAGTTGGTTGGGGTGATTATTTTTAATTTGAAATCTTTTTGGGCGGTTTAAGTTAAAGGCAGCTGAGACGTGGTTTGTTAAATGTGATAGGGGTAGTTTTTAAGGGTTTGATTAAATGCATCAGGGGTGTTTTTTTTTGTTACTTTGATCATTGATGTGGGGTTGTAAGTATAGTTTAGAGTTTGTCGCAGGTGACTTGTATGATTTTTTGCTTATTTGCCAATTTTTCGGCAGTGTTCTGTGAGCACTGCCGAATTGTGTTGCTTTTGTTTAATATCTATATTTTCAATTAATGGTAGGTGTGAGTGTTATGAGTTGTTTTCGGACAATGTAATTTATTATTTTTAGTGAGCTCGAAACTAGCTCAGATCGATGGTATATGTTTTCTCATACTTATTCCATATCTTTTGCTAGGGTAGGCGTGACTCGCTCGGTTGGAAAAGAGTAATGTGTAGATAAGTATATAGGTATAAGGTATAGATTTTTTAGATTGATCTGGACTTCTCGTGTTATTTATTTAAATAACACGTTTGTTCCGCAACACTGCTCCGACCCAGGTTGCTGATCAATCTCTATAGCGACCACCCGATTGAAGAGCCTCGCGAAGTCGTTATGTGTATCGTCGTTATTAGTATCCAAGATCTTTTGTTTCAGGCGTCCTTCACTCTACTGTAACTCTCTTTATAAACTATTTGTCGCCACACTTTTCTGTCCTGGCATACTTCTCTAGCTTCTTTCACGTCCATGCATTTTTTCATGCAAGCTCTCGTGTTTCTACCTTTATACACTTGTTTCGTTAGTCGTTCATCTTTCATCCTTTCAACATGTCCGAACCATCTTAACTGATTTCTTTCCCATATGTCACCTATTGTCTCTTTTACCCCACATTCTTCGAGGATTATTTCGTTTATCACTTTGTCCATCAGTGTTTCCGCGCATATTTTGCGTAGGAAATTCATGTCAATCGCGATAATTTGGTATTGTCCTTTTCTTGACAGGCCTATGTCTCGCTACCGTATAGTACAGTCGGTACAAATATAGAATTACGTATTACCATTTTAGCTTTTTTTGATATGTTTTTACTAGTGAATAGGCTACCTAGGTATACGTACTTATCAACTTGTTCTAATTTCTCATTATTTAGGATAATGTTGCACATTGTTTTCTCAACTTTACCTCCAAACACCATGATTTTTGTTTTATTTACGTTAATTTTAAGGCCCATGTTCTTCATGCTTGTATTTAGTTTGCTCAATATTCTTTATAAGTCTTCGATTGACTCTGCCAAAACAGCCTTGTCATCTGCGAAAGCTAACCCATGTAACCTCACTGTCTCGAGCTCTAGACCATCGTAGAAGAGGGCCATACTTATAGATTTATCCATAAAAAAGATAAATAGCCATGAGGACATAACGCAACCTTGTTTAACGCCTTGCATAATATCGAACCAGTGACTCAGTTTCCCACTAACCCTTATACTTGCTTTGCTACCTGCATATATTTGTTTGTTTTTTTTTGCTTGTAGGAGCCATCCATTGACTCATTTTGTAAAATAATTTTTGAGTGTATTGAGGAGCCCAAAAATAGCCTGAAATTCGTATATGCTTACATTTGTGCGAGATAGGGGTAGCTTTTTGCGATTTAATTCTTGCATTTTTTGAGAGCCTAGAAAAAGCTAAAAGTTCTGCCGCTGATGATTTTTTTAATTTCTCAAATTTTATGTTGTGGAGTTGCTGGCGGCCAGCACCTCCACCCAAAAGTCAGTTTTTTGAGAAAACTAAAAGACCCCAAAAATCGGCATCGGTGCCCAAAAAAGCCCCAAAAAAGCCCAAAGTTATGGCATAAATAAAATATTCAAATTACGTTGTGGAGGTGCTAGCGGAACGCACATCTTTTTTGACTTTCCTTCTTCTTCATCGTGTATGTTGTTGATATATGTACATTGGTTTCTAATAAGCCGGTAATGACCCACGACTAATCCAAAAGAATTAGGTTTATATTTTTTATTGAATTAATAGTGCATCAATGATTGCAATTTACACGAGTATTACACGTTTTACATGAAAATTTCTTCTGATCAGAAAAAGGGGACCAACTGGAGTGTCATCGATTTCTTCTGCAGTCAGTGGGGTAACGGTGCCACTCTTAGTGTTTATTTTTGCCCGTCTACTCTTTTTTGCATGAATATCGCGGATGTACATTCCAGCAAGAGAATTAGAACTCTCCAGTATTGCAAATACGTCACAGTGGGACGTTGATATAACAATTTGTTGTTGGGTTGGCAGAGGCTCATACTTTTCATGTCCTACTCTGAGTTGAAGTCGAGTACCGGCAGGAAAAGTGAATCTTCGAAGTTCGAATATCCGCTTCGCAGCCGTTTTGCGAATCAGCCGAATAAATGGAAGTTGATCAAGGTCATGTCCAGGTCCGTTATTGGAAGGAAGCCTGTTGGGTGGATGTATGCAGCTGGTAGAATGAGAAGGCCCTGAAGAAGAAGACTTGTCAGGAGAACAATGTCCGAGAGGCGGAGACCTAGACCTGAGCCTCACAGGAGGAGAAGACCTGCCAAGAGAATCAGAAGTTCCGGTAGAAGGAACAGCAGAAATATGGCCACTATTAGATGAAGGCTCGGACTGTGAACTTAACTCTGCAACAAGAAGCAAAGAATTACATTTTTCGGAAGTACGTAAGGCAAGATAGAATGCGCATTCCGGAAAATTTGTCGGAATTTCGAAATCAGTCATTCGATTAATGCAATTTTAAATCCCTTATGAGGCGGAAGTTCCAACCTTTTACGACCCTAGCGAAAGTGTGTTTTTAAATTTAGTTCACAATCCTTTTTTGAAAAAGGCCAATAAATTTTACTGCTTTCGCAACAACTTTTTCAATTTTTAATCGAATCTACGAATAAAAAAATCTGAATACTGAGCACATTTCAAACCTCAAAAAATTGTTCATAATAGCCCTGTGCTGAGCAGCGCACAGTGGAAGGAAATGCACTTTTTTTGTTGAAAAATTCTAAATCCTCCAATTTTAGTCTGATTTTAAATTTCTTCCAAATTAAAGTGCATTTATGAAGAGTCCCCAGATAAAATCTTTTGTATTCTCCATTTGTTTATTCACCACATATAAAGGAATTCGGGGCTAGTGGAGCGGGCCGAATAGTTCTTCTAGCTGGTTCAGGTGCTGCTTCCTCGTCCGAAGATTCACGTTCCCGATGAGATTCGTCCTCTGTTAGAAGGGCATTGCTGATTCTAGCGAGATCTCTCATCTCGTTAGCTCTTTTTAAATTTTCGTTGTTCAAAATCCTCATGTCAGCTCTCATGGTCCGTTGCCCATCCTCGATTAACTGCAATATACTCAGGATCAGCAATAGTGGATCCGCGGTTTCACTGTTGAAATTTTCCCTAATATCTTCTGATGACATGGTGGGGGCGGTTTTAAACGGATTGTCTAATCCGATCGAACCACTATCAGAATCCGAAGAAGTATATGTTTGTGTGTGGTATTGTGTGCTAAGATTTTCCCTATAGGCGTGGAACGCCAGTTTGTCCTGATTGCGAGTGCCGGGTGTAAGTGTCGCGAATCGCGTTACTAATTTTACAATATTCGGTATATTTTAAACCCTTCACTTGCGGGATCGTGCTACAACAACAATGCCTCAAGGTTAATTCAGAGTAGATCGTCGGTTTATTAGAGGAGATAGAGGACGTGAAGCACCCACGTCGTTCCTACTGACGCCAGCCTATTCACCGAAATATTTCCTCACTTAGCCTAATCGAAAACGCTGATGCAATTCAATCACCGTTCGAAGTATGCGAGAAGGACTTATCTACTGTAGAAATATCTGAAGAAGATTCGTAACTATCTGCTATGCGGTTGAACCGGGCGTGGCTCGATGATGCGTTTCTTACAGAAGCTTATCGCTTGGTTCATTGGGCTCTCTCCAGGATAAAAAGATCGTCAGATCTTTTACCAAGGTTCCGTAGATGCCTTGGGAGTCTCGGCTTCTGGTGGTCGTTACCTGGGCTGCGAACAGAATCCGAAGAGTCCTGATTCGAGTCGAAGATCCTCATTGTTTGAAATTACTGGGGGTCTTCCGTAGATACTTCTTCCCCAGGATATCGTGAACAGCATCCTGGCAGGATCGCCAATTTTGTAATGGTCTGGAGAATAATGGACCTTTTCTTTGTATAAATGCCTGAACTGTGAGACAGGCCTTCTTTATTAAATATTGATCTTTACTGCTAAGCGGTAGGAAGCAGACTGACTCCCTACACAAGGGATGCGTTACGCAACCACGTCACGCTAAGGCCCATGCCTAGACGAGGAAGTGGGGAGAATAGCTGATGCTGTTACACTTGGAAATCAATGATAAAATATTTCTATGCAAGGAAACGACTTTATGTCGAAGAGAATTGTATGCAATTTTAACATAACATATACCAATAAAGTGTCACATTGACATGATAGAAATTACTGCGAGATTATTATAGTTAATAGTTGAAGATCTAAAGTGAAGAAAATTTTAATCCTTTTGTGTTAATTATATTCAAACTTTTTATTTTTCACATCTGAAAATACAGCGTATTTTTTTTGTAAATTTCGAAAATTAAGTGATTGGGGTGCAACATTTATAGTCAATTTTAGACAAATTAAAGTTACTTCCTCAAGAAAGTAACTGCAACGAGTTGATGTTGTTGCTGTGTAACGTATTTGTAAAGAGTTACTTTAAAAATAAAGTTACTTACCCCGCACAACTTGTTGGCTTTGGTGGCTCGAAGAAGATCGGCCTGAAGAAGATTGCCACCGCTTCTTAGGAGGAAGTACAAGATGTGAGTCGCCCTGCGAACTTGATTCTGCAAGAACAAATAGAAATGGATGAATTTTCAATTTTAAATACTAAAACTGAGAAATACTTGCTACAGAATTTGCAGTTTCATTCATTCAAGCCTATGTATTATGACGTTGCAGATTTTGCAATGAACAAAAGTCAATCGTTAACATAAAATAAATGGATCTCTGGCATTTCAGGGATCGCACGATGCTCCCCGGTTCGATTCGTCAATATTTTTTAACCTAATTTAGGCTGATTTGTTTTGATATTTATTTTCATTTTATGTACCGCCTCCTTGGAATCAACATCATCGATGAACAAGAAGGGACATCGAGAATTGGAGAACTTTAGGACATTTAACTTTGACCATTACTTCAAGATGAGCGAATGCAGGATTCAAATAGTTGTTCCATCTTCCACTATCTTCCAAAATCTGTCTTCCGAACATATTCGAACCTCCCTCACGTGTCTCATTGGAAGTATCTAGGACCACGACCAAACAGAACCACGTGCTTAGAGTTGTTAAATTCTCGGTAATTTAAAATCGGTTAATGTTATCGGTAACATACCGGTATGTTACCGAAGCTTCGAGAATTTATTGAGAATTTATGAGAATATTAAATTATAATCGTTTTTTGTTATTTCTAAAAGTAATTAGATAATGTTGACGACGTTATGGTTAATTTTTGATCATTTGGTATATTTTTTAAATATGTGTTACTACAAAAAATATACCAAATGATCGAAAATTAACAATCACGTCTTGAACATTTATTCACAGTGGTCGAAAACCCTGTAACATCTGCAAAATGCAGTATTTTTTACAATGTTGGCGTTGATAAAATAAATTATAATTAGCGCCCATTTAGGTACATTTAAAATATGGAAAACTTCGTGAGCATTAAAAAAATAAATTTTGAAAATGTTTAGAACACTCCGTATAATTGTCTTACAATATTGCAAAAACTTCAAGAAATAAAACTGATTACATTTGAATAAATATAAATAATTAAAATAATAGAATCAAATAAGCAATAATTATTTATTTCAAAAACTGTTCACATGTTTTACATTCAGTAGTTTCTCATTTAAACTAAATGATGTGATATTTCTAAACTGAAGATGAGGTGTTCTTAGCACCTTCAAGCTTCTAACGGAAGAGCTGAATACAATAATACCAGTTTCTATCTTTTTTTTTTGAAATTTGTCTTTGGTGCACTAAATAAAAAATATTGGAAAAAAAATCTCGCTGAGAACGAACGTCGGGTAAGTTACTCGGTAACTTACCAATATCACCGTACGTTACCAGGGTAATTTACCCGACTCAAAACTCTACACGCGCTCGGCTTAAGGGGATTTATCAGCGTTATAAAATGGTTGTCCAGTTTCCGGCCGCACGGTTGCATATTTTGTCTGATATTTTGCATACCTCATCTAAATATTGGTCTCTTTTAGTGTCAAGTCTCGGTTTTTTGAAAAAATGTTTATATTTGACGTTATAAACAAAAAGAAAAGAACAATAGAAAAAAAATGCAGTGACGCTCAGTACTAGCTGAGTGTGTATTTTCGAGGCCTGAGCCTCGACCCTTGTCAAAGCTACGAGGAAGACGCCCCGTAGCGCGAGTGGAGAATCTCGAGCGCGTCGAATTACCCGAAACGAATGAACCTTTCATTGTCATGAGGCCGGTTTTAATTATCATAAATAGTTTATTCATATAATTTCAAGAAAGTGAAAAAAAGATTCATGAAAATCGGTTAATATTTGCAGTAATAATAGAAATGTTGAAGTGCAAACGATAATATGCCTACAGCCTTCAATTTTGCCGATATGTTTACTCGAAGTATGAGAAAATCGAGATTTTTCACAATATCATTATTTACTCTTCTATAGCGGTTTGCATATAATGAGAATCATCTTAAATCGACAAAAGAGTACTCCCAGAATGCAAATAATTTGATTATTGTATGTTTTTATTGTTATAAACAAATGTCATTGGGAAACAGCCACATAGTGTAATTTTTGTTGAAAAAAAAATTTGTTTTCGGATGAATATGCTTTAAATGATAGTGAGAGTGACTGTTAGTCACAGTTTTTATGAAACATCAACAATTGTAAATGCTGTAAACAATTTTTTGCAAAAATTTGCAATTTGTGGTTTTTTGTATTTCCGTTCTTCCTTTATTATCTGAAATTATGTAGTCATTCGGAAAAGTGACATATGTTTGACTATGTGTGTTCAAATACAATACAAATACAAACAAATAGTGTTGTTGATTTTTGAAGCAAATGAAATAAGTAAATATAAAACTTTGTCCTGGAAAATAATTTTTTTTTGCACTGAAACTGCCTCCAGTCTTTGTGGGAGAGATTTACAGTAACTGTTTCTATGTACAATTCACAATAAACAGTTGTTATTATTTAATTTTAAATATTACGATTCGTAGGTAGTTAACAATATTGTAATTTTTATTGAAAAAAGTGTATTCTTCTCTGGAAATAATTTTAATTATCGTGACAGTGATTGTCAGTAAGTATTTCTGTAAAACAGTATACACAATTTTGTTTGCAAATTGTGGAATTTGTGCTTTTTCAATTTCGGATTTTCCTTCATCGAATTGCTGCAGATATTATTGAAAAGAACATAGGTTCAATTATATTTCTTAAAATGCAAATCCTAAACAAATGAGATAAGTAAATACAAAACTGTGGCTTTTCGGCCTGCACAATACTTCTTTTTCTGCGTGCATGAAGATTGAATATTTCAACATTTTTTGCTGATAGAAAATCGATACCTATGAGGCATTTACTCATTTGTTTAAGAAAAATTTTTATAATTCAAGAATTGTCAAATGTCTGCGAGACTCATAGCTTAGCAAAAATATGCAGCAGTGCAATTTACGTTAGGAACGTCGAGAACTTTCCGGTAAGTAACCGGTAGGTTCTCGAGTGATTTCTGGAAACTTACAGGTTTAATTTTTTTATTTTAGGTATAGTTTGACCCGGGCGCAGGCGCAAAGGACTGCACGGCTCCCGGGCGCCAATTACTAAGGGGAGACTTGACAAACCTCTGCTCAATGTTCAGATTTATGCAAAGTAATAAACAGAATATATACAAATATTCCAGAAACCTCTTATATATAAGGCACTAATGGAATAATCCTTCCCCGTAGTTATCTTGGTAGAGAGACTTCCTTATTAGTTTGGATTTTGTACCCTGTTATGTACCCTGCTCATAAATGATATAATAATGGTCTCTATATGTATAATAATTGTAACTAAAGAAAAGAATAATCAAAACAATATAAAACCTGCATCTATTACGCATCTGCTCATGTACTTCTTGACAAGCCACGTAGTATGTATGCCTAGTAAAAAGTTTAAGAAGCGCTGGTCGATACTGTATTTCATAACGCGCCCGCTCAGGTCGCTTCTCCAGACTCGTCAGTACGTCAGTCTCCTAATGACTTTAGTTCTCGTTACCGGTGCTTGAAAAAAAAGTAACTATATGAAGTATTTAGTTGATCTGGCGATCCAGACCTTTCAAGCATAAATAACATTTTGGCGATCCTGCCAGGTTGTACTCTAACGACCTGAATTCTACGGAATCTACATCAAACTGAGGTATCTATTAAATGAATTTGGAGAAAGGAAATTGAGAATTCCATGGAATTCACTTACACAAGAAGATACCGTAATTCTACGGAATCGCGTAATGAAAGTTCCCCGAAAATCAGGATTATTAGGACTATTAGGGTGAATATTTCAGCTCTTCAATACAAAAGATTACTTGTTCTGAAGAACTCAAGGGAATAAACACATATTGGGAACGTCATATAGACGGTAATGCCCTAGAGCATGCAACAAACCGCGATAAATCTAAAAAAAGATGAGAAAGCAGTTATCAACTCAGTAGCGCAACGCAGTAGCTAAACATAAAACTCAACTTCAAGACGTATTGATCCACACACTAAGAAGTTAACGTTCTCTTTATTGAAGGAAGTTCCAACTTACAGAAAGTATTGATACACACTCCAGCAATGAGTCTGCTATTGAACATTTGTAGAGGAGGTGAGAATGCATTTACGCACTGAGTGTGGGACTCGCCTTAAAAAACGGTGATACCCACTAAACTCACCTCCTCTTCCTGCCAACCCATGTCCTCGGAACCGCTGTCGCATTACTTCAAGGACATGGGGGTAAGGCCACTAAGCCGTACTTCGGCTTCCAGTGTTTAGCGCCAACTTGGCATTTCACCTCTTCACGCCCAACCAGGATGCACGCATCCTGTTTGGGTATATTAGGTTAGGCAGCGCACCCTTGAGGCTTCTTCACCGAAGCTGCCTCTCGGAACGCCCTGCACCTCATCATCCTCGGCTGATGATCAGTCCGGGACTCACCTTCTGCTGCAGCGCAGAGGAAGCACTGCGGCGTACTTTCGCACGCTACAGCCCTATGACCCTCTGCCAGCAGGCTGTTCTTCGATCACTGAGGTGTCCCGAGTAAAAATTCTTCGACTTGGTTTTGACTTCAATTGCCCCCAATCAAGACATACTGAAGTCGAAAAGTTCGACTCCAGCATGTCTCCTTATTGAGACGGAGCCAGACTTCAATTTATGTCTTGGAGACAAGTTTCTACGTCTTGAAGACATATATTTATATCTTGAGTCGAATTTTTATGACTTCAAGTCGAGCGGTTTATAACTTCGAGTATATACCTGCCCTGAAAAAAGGGTCATTCTGACTGTCATAAAAGCTAATCTTTGTTAATAATTAAACAATTTTGTATATTTTTACACAATATATATATTGAATCAATTAATTTATAGGTTTTCATTTCTATTATACTTGTTTGACGATGATACCGAAAATGTTGTTGGTTTTTACGTAGTTCTAACGGCTTAGGAGATCCTTATAGAAAATTACAATTTAAATTTTTTTGAGGAAAATTTTTCAGGGTTATACTTGTTCAGACCCAAAGATTCTGAATTTTTAAATTAAAAATAACTAATTTAATATTTACAAAATTTTCATTCATTAATTTTAATCCTTCGCATCTGTTAACAGTCTCATTCGAGGTCTCATTTCTAAGTCGAAAAGGTTCGTCTTGAGACAAGTTACGCCAACTTGAAATCACCATGCTGAAACCATAAAAGTGAGACATTGTCTTATGTCTCGTCTCAGTTTTGAGACGCAGCCAGACATCGATGTCTTGGAGACGAACTCAAGTCGAAGCATTTTTACTCGGGGTCCTGTACGCGCCAGTCTTGCCGCCAATTCCTCGGGCAGCTCAACGAAAGCCTTCAGACTTTCCCTGAAAAGTTGTTTTATGATGCTGACCCTGATTGCTCCTGCTGCTCGACTTCCTGCACCTTTGTGGTTGTGTCGAGGACCTCGACCTCGACGCGGGGGACAAGCTCGCGCACGCTACACCCGGCTCCAATCGTCTCCTTAATGGCAGCGAACATCTTTGATCTGCGATCTGCTGCAGGTCCTACTTCCACGAGGACCTCCCCGTTACTGGTTTCTCTGACACTCTAGATTTCAACACCAAGAGTGTCAGGCTTCACCGTACACTTGAGGTCTTTAAGAACCTCTGCATAGCTTGAGCCCTCGGCAGGATTTATAATAACCGCCTCGGGTCTAGCTCGCCTCTGCTTCTCCTTCTGCTTGGCTTGGGCTGCAAATGTAGGCACCCCTTACTCGTCCATTTTGGGGCTTGAGGCCGTCACGGTCGCTGGACGGGTCCTCGGTTTCTTCGTCTGAGGCCTCGAGGAGCCAGCCTCAACGGTACTCAGAGTGGGCTCCCTCTCTCGCTTCCCACGATGGGGAGTGGGAGTTTCCACAGTTTCTTCGGTCTGAGTACCGTTTTGGCTGGTCTTTTTCCTCGCCTCAGCCATCTTTACGTATTCTCTCGCCTTTTTGCCGGCGGCCATTCCAACTTCTATTGGAACGAAACTGAACCGGAAATCGACACGACCCATGGTAAATTCCAGCTTGTACGCCAGATCTTTTACCTCATCCAGCCCATGCCTGATTGGCATGAACATGTTCCTCTTTGTATCAGAGAAATCCTGCATCCTTTTAACAGCGCCCTTCAGCTCCTTGATGAGCTCCCGAGCCTCTCCCACAAATTGCTCCACCTTTATGATGTCCTGCTTGGCTTCCATCTTCTTACTTATGTCAAACTCGTCCGTCACGTCCAACGCACCACCCAACACCTCACACACGCTTCGATTTATATTTTGTTTTGACGTCATCTTGGTTCCCACGAGTAGCTAGGGAAGTATAGGTCCACCCCCGCAGAGCCCCGAATGTGGGAGTAAGGTCTGTTTACTCTAGGAGGCGACCTGGTATCCTACAGACACCGTTCGCGACACCATACCCTGGTGCCATTCAGTTCTCGGCACGGTTGTTAACACCTTAACTTGCGTAACGGAGAGTAGATTATAAGAAGTGGTAAAAACTTGTACGAAATATAATCTATGGTGTGCGGTAGACTGAAGTTTAACAAGAATTTTCATTGAAGTGAAACTTCCTTTGAGACGGACCTGAATTGAAAAAAATGACCGACCGACGGACTAACCGACTGACCGACCGACTAACCGACTGACCGTATGGATATCTCAATGTCTCTCTCTTATATGTATACTTTCTCTATTCACGTAACCCTTTTAAGCGGCAAATCGCAATTGTTCTAAAGACTCCTCTTAGATATCCCCTCTACTGACAGGCTAAGCAAAGCATGTATATGCTCTCTCTTCTTTCTCTTTCTGGACTCTCTTACGATGCGACATCCTCAAAACTCATGATGATTCGAGGATTTACTCACAACGAAACCTAAAAATCTTAAAACTGTAAATGCGGTAATCTGTATTGAATTCTTATCGAGACTTCCAAGATTTCGTTGAGATTGCCAGGAGTTCCGAAATTTGTCGACACTGCTCGCGATCAGAACTCACGTGGGATTCTGCAGACTCGGCTAAACTCAGCGGCTTTCGGATTCAGTCGGCTGCTTGTTCCGCACATAGGAGCGTATGTCGGAACGCTTTACACCACCTCATCTCTGCAAAAACTTGGCCCGCGCAGCAATCTGAGGTTTCTAAGTGAGTACCCCCTCATAATGAAATGGAAGCGACAATGAACTAACTTATTCATAACAATCTGAACATAATTTAGGAAGAGGAAAACAAAATTGCATTGAAAACACAGAAAAAACAAAGTGTGAATCTAACGCCGATTTCAGGGTACCATTTCCCTGCAACAAAAATTAGTTTTGGTATTGTGAATGGTACCACTACACAAGGTATTGTTTTTCTCGGACTGGGAGTACGAAACCGTCACCTGCTGTCAATTCTTTTTACAGTTTCGCGGCAAAAACATGGAGGGACGGATTAAAGAGAAAACCCGAAATAAAATAATGATACCAATTATAAATAAACCTATATTCCAGTTTTTACGACCACAAATGTTAACATCTATACCAAGGCATAAGTCTAATGCAACTCCGTTATCATTTAAAACACCGAATTGAAATATTTTACCAGCTGATCGATCACAAATGAAGTGTAATAAATACGGAAAAATGGGACACATTGCAGCCCAATGCTACGTTGAGCCCAAAAACTTTCGGAACACCCAAAACCACAAACGATCACCACAAACTCAAATCAGGACAAGGAGGGAACGAGAAAAAGAGGGAAATTACTTACAATTAGAGAATGAGGAAATGACGCAAGATGAGATTTAAGAACAGATAGACTACGATGAAATGGCCGAATATCAGCAATATATGGACAATTGCAATCCATTGAAGGAAGAAGAGCACATGAAAAAAAATACAGATTACTCGTAGATTCCGGATCTTCACTCAATCTGATAAAAGAATCAGCTTTACCATTAAATCAACCGACTTATCGATTTATGAAAATCTTTGTGATGGGCATTGACAAACATGAATCGAACAATGCAACATATCTAAATTAATTTTGAAGGAAACACCTTTTTCATATTATTGATGAAAACTTTCGTCTGCCAAAAGAAGGTATCATTGGTTCACAATTCTTCAAATAACTTCCTTATAAATTCTCGTATATTCAGTAACTTACCTGTAAGTTTCTTTATTACCTTCTCCAATTTTATGTTATCGAGAATTTTCAAACTCTAGTCGAAACTCGCTCTCTTTTTGTAGGGGTCGCTACGATACGAAATCGGTCCTATTGTCGCGAATTGTGAATTTTGAAACGTGGTTGTAACTTCGCTCTCGCATCAAAAAACTGAGACCGAGCCAAACTGAGGATCATCGCGAGAAGAACGAATCCAATTTGATTCTTAATGTCCAACAAATCCGCCCGGTATGTTCAATCTTACTCAATTCGTGTGAAAGCTCTGGCATTTTATTAACCTGACTTTCAAAAGTACAAACCAAACTTCAGTTGGCTCTAAAAGTCAAGTTTATAACAAATTGTTACTAGAGCAAGATTCTTTCCACTAGTTACCAATAAACTTACTGATCAATGTTGCCTGTGCATCTAGTCATAATTTGTGAAATGTTAGTTGTTCCTGACAGTCAAACTTATTCATTCATATTGTTAGTAGCACAAGATTCTTGTCATCCATATTTTGTATAAATCTAGCTGAATTTTATGGAGTTTGAGTCGACCCTGTACATATATTGCCTTTTTTGTGTTGCACTTCAAAAGTGAATCACAAATATCTTAGTTACCCCCTAAAATTGTCGCAACTCCAGTTAGTTGATTCACCAATTATTTCCAGAATATGATTTCTTTCAAAAATCATTCTTTCCCCCAACTGCGTGAACCAATGAATAGAAAGCTTCATGACCGCCTTAGTAAATAATGTAATTTTCACATTTGTGAATATTTATTGAATTCCTTTATAATTTGGTAAACTTAATCGTTTTAATAACACGCAACAAAAGCATAAAACCAACACAGATTTTTTCACCCGAAAAATATATTGAACAATCATCAAATGCTTGAAAAAATGCCCTTTCCTTGTTCTCCACTTACATATCGCTAAGTTTGAGGAGGATTTCCGAAACCATGGGTAATAAAATATAATTTTTCACTGGTACCTTTTAAAAGTATGTCTCAAAAACTATTATTCTCATATATAGATTTTTGTTCTGTCGCACTTAAAGATAAAAGGATTTTAAGTTGAAAAGGTTCCCCTTAATTTTTTTCCTTAACCGTGTAATGACAATATGATAAGTATTTGACGATTATTTTTTTTTTATTGTAACCAGTATTAATGTAATCCTTTAATAAATAAGTCTAAGTATCACATCTGTGTATAAATCGATGGAACCATTTAAAAGATTTACCTCTAAACTAACATAAAACGTGTTAAAATTTAGCGTATTTAGCGTACGTCACAGAATTGAAAATCCGGGCTGAAACAGAAATAGCATAACCATGGGCCTCATGATTAAAGAAAGCATCTTATTGACAATTGAGGAGAAAAAAAGACAGGCGCAGAGAAAAAATGCTTCAAGAAGAGAGCGAACTAAAAACATGCTGTCTATCTGGCTAAAGAAACAGAAAAATATAAACAAAGAAAACAAGATGGCAAAATTTCACTCATTCAAGATTTAGGAAAACAAGAACAAGAAGAGCGAAGAGAAAAGAATAGGGGAACTGTAAAAAGATATCGCGAAAAAACGAAGATTTCTGCTTCGTCAGATAACAGCGTCACGATTCCTACGGGAGTGAGTGCGAGTAAAGAAAACATAATCTTTGATAATACTGCGCGGGAACAAGTTGAAAATGTAAGTAGGCAACAGAAAGTAGGCCGATAATTTTTTCAGGTTGAAAAGCAAAACTGTTAGAGATTTGAAGTATGCTAGACTACAAAATAATGATCTCATTGAAGCCCACAAACGTTTACACCGAAACGTATGGCGACTGAAAAAAAAACTTTCCAAAGCAAAAACTGCTTTAGGGTTTTCACCGGTCTAATGTGAATAAGCTTATAAAAGGGAAGAAAATTGATATAACTGTGAAACAGAAGCTTATCCTAAGTTAAGTAATTCTAACTCAGTTGAAAGAAAGTATACGTAACTACTCCCACTCGGAAAACTAAGAAAATTTTTTATAAAATATTGCTGGAAACGCTGTAGAGAGATATAAGATGTTAAAAAGTTTGAAATCATTTTTGAGTTTAAAACAACTGCGTAAGTTTCGTAAAGAAAAATATAACAAGGAGAAAATTCACGTGAATTCTGGACTCAAAAATATTGTGATGCCAGAAGTAAGAAATTTTTATTTCCGCGGTGATGTTAGTACTTGTAGTCCAAGTAAGAAAGGTTGCATTACCAGACGAAAAATTTAAATGCAAAAAAGGTATCTCGTAGACAGTTTGAAAGCCTTTTTGGGTAGTTTCTCCAACTGTAATTGCAAGAGAAACATGCTTGTGTATTCCTCATGAAAATGAGAAAAACTGATTCAGGCTATGAATTATGCTAAGCTTCACAAAGGAATCGAACTTGAATCAAGTACTAAATGCAGTATGCTGTAGCAGTTTCAATGAGGCTTGTTCATTGAGAATATGTGAACAGTGCAAAACACGAAAAGTCTCGTATCTTCCACACGCAAATAATAAAATTATTTATCAAAAGCAGTGGGTCACTGAAAAAGATGAACGAATCAGTGAGAAAACAAAGAAACCGATTACAGTGCAGTTAAATAAAAAAAATTGATATCTTCTCAAATAACCGATGTAAAACAATTGTTTAAAAAATCATTACCAATATTTATGGCTCACGTCGCTCGAGTGCAGGATCAGTTTGAGTCGTCTAGTAATTTGAAACAAAGTGTATCTATTAGAGATTTGTTACTCCACATTGATTTTTCTCAAAACTTTGAAGGAAAATACACTAAAGAACCTCAGGCTGTTCATTTCGATGATTTCCGTGAACAAATTACTTTGCACACTGGGGTAGTGTATACGAAGGACTTTCGACATGCATTCTGCATATTGTCAACATCGCTTAGATATCACTCAGTTGCCATAACTGCACATCTCGTACCAACTTTAAGTAAGTACTTGCATAAATTTCCTGCGGTTAATCATCTTCATATCTTCAGCGACGGACCTACGACCCAATACAAGAATAAAACAACATCCCACCTTCTCTCAACGTATGTGACGAAACTATTCAAACAAATTGACAAAATCACATACAACTTTTCAGAAGGTCGCAACAGTGCTGCAGATGGTGTAGGGGCAGTAATTAAAATAACTGCAGACAGTTCTGTTGCTCATGGAGTAGATGTACCAAATCTCGATGCTTTAGTCCAATTTTTCAAAAGTGTCAAAAGTGTTCATACTGAAATCATTTCTCTTTCTGATATTGAAGAAATTGACAATATACTTCCGAAAGAAATCGAAACATTCAACAATGCGTGCTCACCAATGGACTTGGGAGAAAGGTGGAGATACACTTTATTTCAATGAGAACATCTGTTACAGTTGCGCTGCAGGACGAAGATGCTGCCATTTCAGTATTGGTCAACTGAATAAAAAAGAGGACAAAAAAGTTGGCAAAGAAATGAAGAGACGTACAAAAAAATAAATCCCTGCTTCAGAGACGTATTCCTCTGTTGTAAGCCTTATTGAACCAAAAGAACGTACTGACATATGTGAGTATACGTGAAAATATAATTTATGTTTTGGGAGCGTTTAAAATTAATTTTGCATGTTTCTTAATTTGAATAATTTATAGTGTTTCTTAACAAAAATTTATGAATAATTATGAAATCCTTTCTTGAGTCTTAGAGTACTAGGAAGTTCATTCGTCCAGCTTATCACATTTGCATTAAGCGACCCAAAATACGGAAGGACAACCATTCGTATAAAAAAAAAATTATTTTCAAATTTGTAATCCACATTTTGTAATCCATATTGGATAAGCTATTTTGAGTTTAAAAATTCTATTATTATAGTTGGATCCAGCGACCTAAAAACCTTAGGATAACCATTTTTATACAATGGTGACTGTTTTGAAATTTGTGAGCCGCCATATTGGATCAGCTATTTCGAATTTGAAAATTCTGTTACAAAATTTGGAATCAGCGATACCAATGAATAAGCGTAAAAAAAAAACAAAAAAAACGTATTTCAGATTATTTTTGAAAAAAATTGCTTCTATCAAAAGTGACCTTAATACAGAAAATCACCCAGATAGGAAATTTTAACAAAAAATGTTGACCATTGTAACGAAGAAGTTAAGTGGCGAGTCGAGCGACGAGAGCCACAGCCGAGCCCGCCCGGGAATCCACAACGGGTCCCGAGCGTGTAGCTGGCGGCGGGCCTCGCCGCTCGAACCGTCAGTCTGTGGTTAGCCAGGAAAGGTATTACTAACCGTCGCTGGTCCTGAGTTGTTGGCCGTCTGTACTATTTTCTGTAAGAAGTAAGTCATTATATTATATTCATCACACACCAGTTGCATTCTCTTTACTGTGTTCCACCTATCTCTCGGCGTCCTGATCCTCTCTCCCCATCCCCGGTTTACCTCATGCTCGAAACCTGGCGCCCAACCTAAAAAACCCACAAGAATACCTCATTTCCATCCTTTTTCCACGCCGAGGAAAAGAGCACAATTTGCAAAACCCAGAAACCCGAACTCCGAACATTAACTGCAAACTGCGAAACTCCAAATTCTGACTCCAAACCCCAAAATACGTGCTCTCTGGATTTACATGTCACACTTTATCTTTCACCTCACCACTTGCTTGATTTTTTTTTGTTGAAATTTTATAAAATAACATGTATAAAATGTGATAATCTGCGATGTTTCCATGATTTTTTTTTGATTGTGTGTCATGTTTCTGATATTCTATACCATGATTTCACAGGTTGTCCTACGTCACAGAGTGATTAGTTGTGTGACGGGGGGGGGGGGGGGTGCAGTGCGCGTGCGAGACACAGACCGCGGTGCGGTAGAGGGTAACTCACCGGACGGCGGGCTGTCCCCGGGGTTGCAAGTACTGAGCGCACAAAGGTCACGCGCTGTACTTTGCGAACCAAGCAACGCAGAGCAAAAATAAACGAATTTTCGGATCAAAAGGATTCAAAGTATTAATCGGAAATATTGAAAATCCTATAGATGAAAACTCGTAACCGCCATTGCAGTTTCATGGAGGA
>CAKNYM010047277.1:127366-141849 GCA_932195095.1 Andricus curvator | reverse complement strand
AAAAGCAACAAAATATTAGCAAAATTCTTGCAAATATATGATGGACCCTACGAAATAAAAAAAGAAATAAAACCAGGGACATACATCCTGTGGGATCCTGGAAAAGAAGAGGACAAGGGAATGTATCACTCACAAGACTTGAAAAGATACATTCAAAGAAAAGAAGAGGAAAACTTCGCAAACCCCCAATAATTTTAAGCACATTAGAAAAATAAGGAACTAAACTATAAGTCTCATTAGCAAATAAGAGAAAACCATAGAAACCAAATAAGATAAAATAAAAAAAAAGCAAGTATAGGTTAATCAAGTACTAAATAATGAGGAGCTCAGAGCATTAGGTATATATGCATGTTTAAAATTAGTACTAAAACCCTAAGAAAAGATAGGTATTAAATTAAGTGAAGTGTAAAAACTACAAGTAAATCTGCAACAAGACAATTCGTCATAAAGTTAAGAAAAACGTGTGAAAAGATATTTAGAATCAAAAAAAGATCTGTCATTAGAAAACTAAGAATTAGAAAATAAGCAATATTGTTAAAACAGACTACAAGGAAAACACAGTGTAAAAAGAAAGAATAACAAAATAGTCAAAAAAATGAAAGAAAATAAAAAAAAAAAAAGAAAAAAAAGATTTAGACAATATTCCAAGATAATAATTAATTAAGAGAAAAAGCAAATGACATAAGAAAGAAAAGTAAAAAGAATAAGAAGTAGAGAAAAGAGAAACTCTACCCTTGTCTAATTAGAAAAAGAATGAAAAATTACCATAGAATGTAAAATAATTATAGCAATAGATATAGCATACATAATGTAGAAATTTAGGAAGAATACATATTTATATAAAAACCAAAAATAAGATGAACGAAACGGAAACTAAAATTGTCAGCGACAAACCATATACGGTAGCAACAATAATATTAAATAAGAATCAATTCGAATTAACTAAATATGTCAATGGCATTCGATTCAACAGGATCGGGAAAACTAACAAAAGAACCGCGCAATCAATTATAAACGAATGTTTTCAAATTTTCTTTTTGTATCCATTCGTTTAGGGGGGCATAGTCAACCCGTACTTTTGAAAAATTTTCAAAACGAACAAAATTTTTTTTATCCGTGGCATCCATTTAGGGGGCCACTAAAGCCCAGAGCATTAACATTAGTTTAAATCCCATTACTCGCTTATATACTGTCGATCATTTTCAATACCTTTACACTATTCTTGAGAAAAATTTAATATAAAATAATATATGCCAAAGCAAAAATTTCCTTTTTTTTTATTAAACGAATAAATTTTTCAAAATCTTGAAACATTCCTTCGTTTAGGGGGGCATTGAAACGGTGCAGTATAAAATAATTATTTTATACTTATAAACTACACTCAGAAGCGGGCGAAATAGAAAATAAATACGCTACTGAATGACTTGCGAATTCCTGGGCGAAAGGGTTATATAGGTCGCATGTAACGCTATGCGAAACAGGTGCGGTTGCGTGCGCAACCTATACGATAAGTGGGGATGCGAGGACCCGCGACGACGGGACCTGTGTGATTACCAAGGATCACTCGAATCGTCAGTCTGCGCTCGAGGGTTCAACTGAACACTATGTCGAGCGTTTGACTCATAGGAAGCACTTGCGCGACAGCATCGTATGAGATAAAAAACAATTATTAGCCAGGTAATCAAATGATAAGAAGGACCGGGGACAATTTTTTCTAAAATCTTTGATATTCCCTATCAGGAAAAATAGATTCGAGCTAAAGGAATTAAACCTTGAGAACTAACCCTTCTCATGACCTGTCAAAACAATAATTGATTCAAAAGTAATACTGGAGATCATAAGGATCGTTCATTCTTCTTCAACCCGTTCTTATACGGGAGCTCAAGAATGCCAGTATGAACACATGAATTTAATTTAGTTAATTTGACAAAATCAATTAAGGGTAACACTGGAGATCTTAAGGATCGCTCATTCATTTTCAACCCGTTCTTATACGGGAGCTCATGAATGCCAGTATGGCTGCTCGAAATTGATTTGGTCAATTTGGCAGTGAATTACTCGAGGGAGAAGCAATTCTTTTGGAATTCAAGGTAGCAATGGTTCTCAAGGGTAGAATTTTACACCTATCAATTTGAATTTACCACGAAAAAGGGTGGAATAAAAAGAAAACTATATTACATAAAATTTTAAAATCAGATAGGAAAATGAGACAACATTCTGGAGGACAAACATTGCACCAAGTTTGCACGGAATGGCGTCTTATTTAACGGAATGAAAATAAATAAATTAATACTCAGTCCTTCTAAAGGGAGGGGAAAATTCATAGGTTTCAATGAACTAGGTTTGAGCGAAGTCATGAGGACTCCTAAAATTATCTAATCTGCGAAATAACATGGGATAGTCGCGTAGGAGAACCACTAAAGAAAAAAAACATTGGCTTATTCATGCGTGATATGTCTTTCGAACTCCTGCAAGCAGGAATCTAAAAAGAATAGATGAAACGAGCAATTCAGACTTCGCTTCTGTGACCTCACAATCTTTCATGATGTTTCTAATCTCTTTTATAGAAAAACGTTAATAATGAGAACATTTCAAGTAAGAGCAATTCTGGACACTGGATATGAGAAAAATTACATTTCAAGAGAATTTATAACTGAGAATCATTTTAAAATTAAAGGGTTAAAATTAGAAAAGAGCGAAGTTCACTTTAATGTAAATTGGGAACCTCAAATCACGGATAAAGTTTCTTTCTATATCGTTGTAGCTAACAAATCAATTCGCTTCAGGTTTATCGTCCTTACAGGATTGGTGCCGGCGTGCATACTTGGCACCAATTTCCTGATTAGGACACAGCAAATCGTCGGACGATCCTAATATTCATGAAGTAATTTCATGAAAGGAGAACACGATACAATTAAATTAAGAACTTAAATACATAAAAAAGGGGAAAACGTTCTCACATCCAGGCGTCGTTAAAAGATAGATAAAGTTAATGCTCATTAAACAAAGGAATAATGTTACAATATATATATATATATATATATATATATATATATATTCGGTTTCGATTCCTTTGGAATAGAACCGAAGGGCCTATGACAAAGCCACCGAACGCGTCCTCGGGTTGCGGATAGAGGGTTCCTGTACCAAGGGTTTCTGCTGAATATGGTTACAATAATTAACAAGCAGTCACGGACAATTGTCCAGGGATGGTCCCGAAGGAATAACTCCTAAGCGAAGGCGTAACAACCGTGCGGAAAGCTGAATGGCACCTGGGTTAGGTGTCTCAAACGGTGACTCTGGGATATCGGGCGACCTCTCAAAGTATCAGCCTTCTCCTTGCACGCGGGGCTCTACAAGGATGGACAAACCCTTTCCCTAGTTGCTCGTGGGAACAACAATGAAACCACCAAAACATCAGAATATTGTAGATGCGGTTCAAGACAATCGAACGCGCAGAGCACCCGACAATGGGTCGGCAAAGAATGCTGATCAGCCTAGAGTTCGGGGTGCTGAAAATAATTTAGATGAAAACACGACGACGAACCCGCGAAACGCCCACATTGAGTGGACGGATCGACTCAGGGATGACGTGCTAGACTGCTACGATGCCAGCATTATCCCTGTTCGCGGAGGCTTTATGGCGCGTATGCACACTCTGTGGTGCCAGAAACACCCAGAGCTTCAGCACGTTTCGCATCAGTCTTTGCGAAATCAAGCCGACTACCTCCGGAAAAATGGATATGTACGCGGAGCGCTTCCCCAACCGCTGCTTTATCAAGCTGCAGACGAAGATGAGGAAGCGACATTGAGACCAACCGCAGAAAGCAGGCACCTTCTGAGAGATGATCGCAATTTCATTACTAGAAGGAACATTAACATGCAAGTTCCTCCTAAGCCCCAAGATCTGGCTGAAATGGATGCCTTCCTTCGTGGAGATATCTCGCAAGAGTCCGACCTCTGGACCATCAATTGCTCAGTTTATGGTGCTGCGAGAACTTTGGCTAATTCAAATCGAAGGCTGAAACCAACGATGGATCAAAAGACCAAAAGACGCTTGCATCAACTGAACAAGAAGATTGGATGGTCAAGACAGAATGCGTCCCGTGTTCAATGTGTGATTGACTACATAACATCTGGTAGACCGTTTACGGAAAGGGTTCGAAAGTTCGCCCAAGAACTAAGGATCTTGAATCACACACTAAACAAGTCAAAGCTGCTGACAATCAAGCAGCATATTGTTGACAAAATACGGCTGTTATCTGACGCAAGGAGGAGAATACGGAAGAGGGAGAGATGGATCAGGGAGAATCAACAGTTTCTCGCTGACCCATCGCGCCTCTTCAGCGATCTAACTGTTTCTGTCAAAAATCCACCCAAGCCCAAGGAGGTAGAGACTTTTTGGAGAGAGGTGTACAAGATCTCGAAAAAACTAGAGTTGAAAGAAGATACTGAAAATATCATCCGCTTCAAGGAGTTTTGCGACAACCTCATAAAATCTGAGGAGGAATGTCTATCAATAACTGCCGAAGAGGTGAAAAAAGCACTTAGAGGCACGAAGAACTTTTCCGCTGCTGTACCAGATTGTATCAAGAACTTTTGGTGGAAGAAGTTTACTTTTACACACCAACATTTGGCCCGCATATTCACCTCATATTTAAAGTCGGAGACGCCCGTTCCGCAGTGGCTGGTGTTAGGAAGCACTATACGCCTGCTGGATACCTTCTGTGGCGACACTAATCAGCGCGAGCATAAGGTCACTCATGTATTTTACATGGATCACCTGAAGATCTATGCTTCTGGTAGAAGCAAACTTCAAACTGCTATAAATATTGTCAAGAACTACACAGGAGAGATTGGGATGGACTTTGGCTTGGACAAGTGTGCCAAAATTTATCTGAAGAAAGGAAAGATTACTGGCGCGCCCGAAGACCCTGAGCTTATGGATATAAGTGTTATCAGACATGCTAATACTGGAGAGACCTATACATACCTGGGAGTGCCTCAAACCCGCATTCAGGACGTAACATCAGTGAAGGAGTCTCTCCGAAGCAGATACAAGCATCTTCTTCAACAGATTTGGTCTTCCAATCTGTCCGCGTTGAACAAGGTATCTGCGACTAACATTCTTGCCGTCCCGGTTCTACTCTACTCGTTTGGGTAGTTCAATGGACGAAGAACGAGCTTAAGGCCCTTGATGTCATTACACGTAACATGATGCATATGCATAAATGCTTGCATATCAATTCGTCAGTTCCACGATTATATATTTCACGCCGTCAAGGTGGACGCGGACTTCTGAATCTCCAGTGTCTTCATAACCGGATTGTTCTAAGTACAGCTTACATCGTTGCGAATGGCAGAGATCCTCTCCTAAAGATGGTCAGGAACCACGAGATGATTGGCGAAGGAGCGTTCCTTTACAAAGGCGCGGAGCAAGCGGCCGAGACCCTTGGCCTCAATTTTAACATCAGAAGTGAGGAAAGTGCATTACTTCATCTAGATGCTTTACTTCTAAAAGCCGAAATAAAGAGAGCAGAGGTTGAAAATTTTCACCAAGAGCTACTCGACAAGAAAATGCACGGAAACTTTCACAGAAATGTAGAAAAACAGTCCTTGTCGAAGGAGCAAACTTTTGCTTTCCTCAAATCATCAGGGCTTAATTGAGGTACAGAGGGTTTTATTTTCGCATGCCAGGACGGTGTCATTTCCACCTTAGCATACCGTAAGCGCATTTTATGTCCAGAAGTTCCCAGTGATGGGTGCAGAGCGTGTCATGCACACGCTGAGTATCTAGAACACATACTATCAGGGTGTCCGACCCACGCGGGAACGACGTATATCTATAGACATAATGCGGCCCTAAGAGTGCTTTATTACCATCTTTGTCGCTCTTACGGTGTTGGCCGCGACCTGCCCTGCAGCAGTCTCCGTTGCGCACTCGAGGCCTGACATTGTTCTCCAAGACTTCGAGAAACGAACTATATTCGTGATCGAATTCTCGGCTCCGTCCGAATACAACATCACTGCAAAGAAGAAAGAAAAAGAGGAGAGGTATCAAGACCTTAAAAGAGAGCTACAACGACTGTACCCAAAATATTCGGCACAAGTAATTGTCCTTGTGATAGGTGCTCTCGGAGGTGCGAAACTATCACTGGTTCGTAACCTTAAAGCCATACCCGCGTGCCAAAAATATGCCAAGGCACTTGCGAGATGGATGCAGAAAGCTGTCATCCTTGGGTCGCTTCGTGTCCTCAAGACACACGAGGGTTTCGCCGGCCTGTCGTTGTGATTTTGTCGTTGCCTATGACCACCCATCTCACGGTTGTGAGACGTGGCCATAGGTGTGATTTACCGCGGTGCTACTGGGGGTTATTGAAATTTTGTTGGATGGCAGTTGCTCTTAGTGGGACCCTGCGGTGGTTGTTTAACTTTTTTTTTAAATTATATATATATATATATATATATATATATATATATATATATATATATTGTAACCTGCGCATTACATAAGAGCTCCTGAAAACAGGGAAAACGATATTCTTCTGAGTGAACATCACGAGAAGTTGCATTACTCAGGAGAATATCCAGAGCGCAAATTCGAACGCCTCCCACTAAAAAGTAGAACAGAAATAGTGGGAAGAAGGCCCATGGCGAGCTATAAAAACTCTTTTGTAACACAGAACGGGGGGTTGGAGGCTTGCGGGCGAACCGCAAGGATCTCTGGGGAGTAGTACTTCGGGAGTGGCTTGAGATCCCTCTTTCTCTTGTCTGTCCCATACTCTCTCTATCTAACGGTGAGAATCTTGAGATCGTTCAGACTCTCTGAATATTCTCTAGAGGTTTTGATCCTTGTGCGAGCTACTCAAGCGACCTCAGCTGTGAGGAGGTCTTTGAGGGTAAACATTCGTTAATTATATAATTTATATGCGCTTTATTTTTGAATTAAGAACGATTAGAGCCTTAGAAGCAGACTGATTGCTAGTTCTTCTAACCTGGTTCAGAAAGGCTGTAAGCGACTTCATAGAATAAAGCGTCTTTTTCGTGGAATTGATCTGCACGGAAAGTCCTCTTGAAAGGAAACTTTACCGTTATAAATCCCTCAGAGATTTCTCTCTCTCTTTTTCTTCTCTCTCTGAAGAGATAGCCTTAGCGCGTTCGAAATTTGTACTTCGAAAAGAGGAAATTGTGTACCTTTTAGAAAGGGAGATTACATTTTCAAGGGCAGCGACCCTAATTTTGTGCCAGCGACGGACCTGCGAATGCAAAGATTGAGGACCCCTTGGGTCAGGGCTTGAGGCTCCTTTATTGCTGTATATTTCACCTAATCGGTTTATTTTGTGTTTTAAGATTTATTATAATTATTAAGATTAGCAAAGTTATGAATTGAATTTCTACTTTATATAAAGACTTAGACTCTAGAGAGTCCCATTGATTAAAGAGTTTTTCCTAAGATAGGATTTTACGCTGAATAAAGCGAATTGTATTGTGAATCGAATTAAAATTAATATTGTGTGAATTATATAAAATTAAAATTGCTGAATGCAAAAGCAAATGAAATCTATAAAAAAATTATACTTTATTATAAGATCAGGTAATTCCTGAACTAATGCCAAAGGATAGAAGCCCATATTAAAAGAATCGTCTCTTTTCTTTTAAATATAAGGATAGAGTAGGCTCGATTATATGTATAATCGCAGAAAATAGGGATAAATTGTTGTATTTTTAGCTAGAGTAGGTTCCTTGAATAAATCAAGTTTTGTACACAGGAATCTCATTTTTTCTCTCATGCCGACCCTTCTTTTATTGATAATTAGACTTATATTTTAATTGCATGAATGAGTAATTTTAATTTACCTTCATTTGGTTAACAGCCCTTAATAAGCGTGCGGTTACAATATATATATGCATATATATATATATAAGGTTAACCAACCACCGCAGGATCCTACTGGGAGCAACTGCCATCTATGAAATTGCACCGGCTCCCAACAGATCCTCGGTAAATCACACCGATGGCCACGTCTTACGACCGTGAGATGGATCCCTGTAACAAGGGTTTCTTCTTAAAATGGTTATAATAATCGTGTGACAGCGAACAGCGTTACTTGCAAGAGGGGCATCTTTCAGGGCGGCACCATCAGCCCTCTACCCTTTTGCATCACACTTTTACCACTATCTCTCGCACTACGCAATTCTTCTGGGTACCTCTGCGGCTTCAAAAATTATTGCGAGCATAAGGTCACTGATGTTTTTTATATGGAACACCTGAAGATCTATGCTTCTAGTTCAAGGCTACTTCAGAGTGATTCAAATATCGTCGAGGGATATATAGGAGAGATTGGTATGGACTTAGGATTGGATACGTGTGCCAAGATTAATCTGAAGCGAGGACGAATTACTGGCGCTCCCGGGGACCCTGATCTTGTAGATATTAGTGATATCAGACATCTTGACACTGGAAAGACCATTACATACCTAGCCGTGCCTCATAGCCGCATGTAGGACATAACATCAGTGAGGACGTCTCTCCGAAGCAGATACAGGCGTCTTCTTCGGCGGATTTTGGTGTTCCAATCAGTCGGCGTTGAACAAGGTATCTGCGACTAACATGCTTGCCGTTTCGGTTCTACTGTACCCAGATAAAAATTATAGACGTATATTACTCGCACGCGTGCGGATTTATTCCGCACGTGTATAGTCACTGATGCAGACAGATGTGTCATCATATGTGATGCATATCACTCGCACGGGTGATGCTTGCACGCGTGAGAGTAAAATGAGACTTTCGTGCGACTTCACGCAGCATACTAAAATAGGGATTATAATATTTAATCAAATGTGGTAAATAAATAAAATAATGTCTTGGTACTAAATGACATTTATTAATTTATATATATATATATATATATATATATATATATAAACATAATAAAATAGTATATAATATTATAGTAACCATAATACTTTGAGAAGTTAAATTAAACCTTTGAGGTCGTTTTATTATTCTTTTTGAGAACGTAGATAAATTTTTTTGAATATTATAAATAGTGAGATACTAATAAAAAAGATTAAAATATAATCTTAGAATTCATCATCTGCGTCATCATTTTCGTCCTCTTTTTCCGCCTCCAATTCTTCTATTCTTTGACTCATATGCAATTCTTCATCCGGTGGATCATCAACGGATTTTGAAGGCTGCCTTTTCTTATCAAGAAGCTTCTTGTATCTTTGTTTTGTTGCCCTAAGTACTTCTAGCATCTCTTCTTCAAATATGGTTTTATATTCTGGTCCTTTAAAATTGGGATATTTTACGACTGCCTCTAAAATGAAAATCGAAAATATCAGTTGTAAAATTTTAGTGTCCTTTGAAGATCTTTTGAAACTGCTATAAATCATAATATGTGACCGTCCGCGAAGAAAGGGTCACAAATAGTTACGGTAACGAATATTGGGAACTTTCGCTTTACCCAACTTCTGGAAAGTTTCTCCGCTGAGTCACGTATATTTTAAGACTAATTTGTCTTTCGTCGATTTCTTTAATCCAAGGCTCAGGAATTCTCGAAGCTTTGAACCATCCAAGCTTATCAAATGATTAGGGATGCCGCCGAGCGATATTTTTCGATAATGAGACGATACCGATCCGATACTCACCTCCCAGTCTCGGATTTGTATCGCTCGGTTTCGTGTCGTATTCCAAAAATATCGAAAAGTACCGTCTCGTACAGGTATCGTATCGGAATTCCGAGACAAAACGACCAGATGGGATTTTCCTTGTTCACAATAGAAGAGAGAATAAAGCTGGCCGAGTGGCCGGCCGCAGGTACCGGAAGAAGGAACTGTGAGGAGCTTAGCCATTTGGGACCAGGCCTTGAAAGAAAATCATAATATATTTTATATTCTAAAAATCCCAACTCCACAAGCCTACACCTCTTCTATACAGTTTGCACTGCCGACGAAATTTTAAAGCACTACGAGATACCTATTTGTTTGATTCAAATAAACCTAAACTTGTTTCAATTCGATTTTAAATTAAATCTTTTACATGGACAGATAAATGTTTTTTTTCTTTCAACGAAATTCTTTATTATAATAAATTACCCCGATAACAATGTGCACGTGTGAAGGTCGCACGCATGACGGTGATATGCGAGCATCAAAATTCTTACAGGATTTAAAAATATATTAGTGTAAATATTATTATTAAATGACAATAGGAATAATTGCACATAAAAAAATTTATTTTCATAACCAGTATTTCATACACGTTCGGATGCAGTTGATTCAAATTTATGTATTCTATTTTTTAATATTTGTAATAATGAATTAGTCTCACACAGTCACTTATTTTAGCGTTGTAACGCCAATCCCAGCTTTGAGGGATGCAAAGAAAGAATGACGCTACGAAAGTTTGACTTACCCTTCTTTAGGTTGAGGCGCCAGACACTCCTTTCAGTGTCGTTTCGCAGGAACAAAATAGATCCTCAAAATTTTTATTATCACTCAAAATAATTGCCCTGACTTATGGTAGAGGGATTTCGTGGGGGGCAAAAACGTTTAAACCATTTTTTTAGTTAAGTTTTATAAATATAGATAAGTTATACCATTAAGCCATTTCCCTTTCGGGGTAGGCGTGACTTGCTCGGTTGGAAAATAGTATTGGGTATATGGGTGAATTGGTGTAGAGTATATAGGTATAAGTTAGATAGGTATATAGGTGTAAAGTAGGTAGGTATATAGGTGTTAGGTATATATGTTTTAGATTGATCTGGAATTCTCGTGTCATTTATTCAAATGACACGTTTATTCCGCAACACTGCTCCGACCCAGGTTGCTGATCAATCTCTCTAGCGATCACCCCAAGTGAAGAGCCTCACAAAATTGTTATGTATGGTTCCCCACTTGGGCCCATTAGATTCCAAGGTCTTTGTTTCAGGCTTCATTCATTCTATTGTCACTCTGTTTACAAACTATTTGTCGCCACACTTTTCTGTTCTGGTATACTACTCTAGCTTCCTTCACGTCCATGCATTTTTTCATGCAAGCTTGTGTGTTTCTATGGCTTCTTACGTCTCTTCGGATTAATGTCTCATTTACCGATTCTAACCATTCTTTCGGCGGTCTACCTCTAGGCATTCTGCCATTTACTTTACCTTTGTACACTTGTTTGGTCAGTCGCTCATGTTTCATTCTTTCAAGATGACCGAACCATCTTAACTGATTTCTTTCCCATGTGTCAATTATTTTCTCTTTTGCACCGCATTCTTTGAGGATTGTCTCGTTTCGGACTTTATCCATCAGTGTTTTCCCGCATATTATGCGCAGAGGTCTCATGCCGATCGCGTTAATTTTACTCCTGTCCTTTTCTTGACATGTCCATGTTTCGCTACCGTATAGTACAGTCGGTATGAATATAGAATTATGTATGGCCATTTTAGCTTTTTTTGATATGTTTTTATTTGTTAGGATGGACCCTGCTCTACCGATAACCTGCTTACCCTTATTTATGCGCCTATCTAACTCCCCATCTATTTTTCCGTCGCTAGTGAATAGATTACCTAGGTATACGTACTTGTCAACTTGTTCTAATCTCTCATCATTTAGGACAATGTTGCACATTGTTTTCTCACTCTTTCCCTCAAACACCATGATTTTTGTTTTATTTACGTTAATTTTGAGTCCCATGTCCTTCATGCTTGTATGAAGTTTATTCAACATTCTTTGCAAGTCCTCGACTGATTCTGCCATAACAATCTTGTCATCTGCGAAAGCTAACCCACGTACCTTAACTGTTTGGAGATCTACACCTTCTTCGTCGAAGAGTGCAGTTCTTAGACACTTATCCATGAATATGATAAATAGCCACGAGGACATAACGCATCCTTGTTTCACGCCTTGCGTAATATCGAACCAGTCACTCAGTTTCCCGTTTACCCTTACGCTCGCTTTACTACCTGTATATATTGTTTTTATTGCTTGCAGGAGCCCTCCATTTACTCCGTATTCATTAAGAACTTCCCAAAGTTTACTTCTATTTACCGTGTCAAATGCATTTTCTAGGTCAATAAATGCACAGAAAACTTTCTTTCCTACTCTCAAGCTTTTTTCTGTGATCTGTATTAGGCTAAATATCTGATCTGTACATGATCTTCCTGGCATAAATCCACTTTGGACTTCCCATATTTTTTCTTCTGTGATTTCCATTACCCTACGAATAAGTATTTTTGAGTATATTTTACTTACGGTACTTAGTAGGCTGATACCTCTGTAATTGCTGCAGTTGCTTTTGTCTCCCTTTCTTTTGTATATTGGTACGATAATCGCTTTTCTCCAATCGTCTGGGACTTTTCCTGTCTCGATACACAAATTTATCAATTCGCACAACCTGTGAGGCATATACTCGTCACCGTATTTAAGCATTTCAGCGCTAATACTGTCTGCACCAGCAGCCTTACCGTTTTTAAAATTCTTTATTATGTCTCTGACCTCAGTGACACAGACTTTTTCAATTGGGTTTTCTAATGCATTATGTTCCTCTCTTCTTCTGTTCTGATTTTCTCTTTACTCTCTTTGTCTAGTCGTTTAACTTTTCTCTTTTTGTGTCTGTAATCATTTTAAGTCTATTTCTCTCCTCATCGCTAATACCTGTAATGTGCAACGTTCTGTCGTGCGCTTCTTTCTTTTCTTTTTGGGCTGCCGCAATTTCATCATTCAACCACGCATCGCCAGACTTTCTCCCTACCACTGCCGTACCACACACTTCAATCGCACTTTTAACAATGGTATCCCGTAATAAAGACCAAGCGCCCTCTATATCTTTATTCCTTTCAAGCGGCTCCCAAATTGCCTTATCTATGCGTTCGTTTATCTAATTCTGAAAATCTATTCGCAATTCCGGTTTCTGTAAATCTTCAACCCTGATTCGCGTTTGTTTCGTTTGTTTGGTTCTCTTTCTTCTCCATCCCCGCCCTAAGTTCATTCTGGAGACTAAAAGGTAATGATCAGTATTGCATTCGGATCCCCTCATGACTCTTGTATCTATAACTAGTTCTCTTAGTCTTTCATCTGCAATAACGAAGTCAATTATACTGCGGTTATTTCCTTTACACCAGGTGTAAGTGTGGATCATTTTATGTCGAAACCAAGTATTTGTAACAAATAGGCCCTTTTCTAAGCATAAGCTAACTAACTTTTCCCGGTTATAATTTTTTCTTGGATCCCCAAATTTACCTAGTACCCTTTCTGTATCTGTATCCTGACGTTGAACGCCGACCCATCCGTTCATATCTCCTAATAGAATTATTCTTTCACCTTGATCGCAAGTACTTATTGTGTCATTTAAAGTGTCCCAGAAGGCGTCTTTGACTTCTCGCGGTTCACTGTCAACTGGGGCGTAGCACGCTATGATAAATAACCTTCTGATTCCTACCTTCATTCTAGCCCACAACAATCTGGGAGATACAAAATCATGATCTTTGAGATGCTGTCTTGCTTTTTCATTCATAATTAAACCGACCCCTTGACTACGATTTGATTCACTATCTACTCCTGACCATATTTCAAAACCGCCTTTCAACACCCCATTTTCTATCTTTCTACTTTCGCAACCCTTTTTCTTCGTCTCAGGTACACATAAAATATCTAGTTTCCTTGCATGCATAGTTTCTCGTAGTTCTCTTACTTTAAGATCATTCACTCCTCTAGCATTCCAGACACCCAGTCTCCATTCATCGCCTGAAACTCGACTTTTACGTTTACCGTGTGTATGCATTTCGTCAATCCAAGTTTCAGTCCATTCCGAGGCTACTTTATTGTTTGTATTATTCATGTGTAGATTGTATACCCAACTATCACCTTTATGCGCGCAATTTGTTTTGCGAGCCGAAATCATGTCCAAGTTAAGTGATTATTCGTCGTACGGTGGATAGTCTAAGTAACTTTATTAAATTAGAGAATTATATAAAGGTGAAAGTGAAAACGTTGAATTGAACAATGAATGGAAAACATTTGTTTGCCTGAAGGGCGGAGCTTGAAACCGGCGTTACTTGTTCCTCGAACACTTCAGGTAACCCGCCATTTTATTTTCGATAGACGCTAACCCCTTTTTTTAATAAGAGAAAAAGAAAAGGCACAACGGAAAAAGCTTAACTTAAAGAACAAGAAAAAAATCAACACTTCGCGGAATTATGCTTAATAACTAAGAAAAGGGCATCGTACAATATACCCACTCTTAACATCCACCGAAGGAAACAAACTCACTCGAAACTCGTACATATTAAATTACGACATTTTATCCCGAAGAAAATAAATCAAACTAACACATCTTCCAGAAATAAAGACGAAATCCAAATCAGACCCAAGTAACTCACTTATAATAGAGGAACAGACTGACGCCTACCTTTCTTCCTTTGGAGAAAACCGACGCTCCTCAATCCCAACTTCGTAGTAGTGCGAACAAATTGACAAGGTACGGCAAGGCAATC
>CAKNYM010047277.1:113244-126966 GCA_932195095.1 Andricus curvator | reverse complement strand
TATCGCGATAATTTTAAATAATTTAAGTATGAAGTCAGGGGAGGATCTTCAACGAGTGGTAAGCCACCTCGTTACAGCGTATACAATATAACTTGAGTAATTTTTTATATCATATAATACAGAAGAAAAAGATCCTTTTAAATTTCAGGGGCCCTTAAAGATATAATTTTGTTGAATATAATTAGAATTTTTTGATTTCAATCAAAAAATATCACTTTTTTTACCCACTACCAATTTCCAAAACGGCAGGATGTGGAAAAGTTGCCTTTTATCATTTGAAGGAAAAAGGTCCAATTACATATAAAAAATTATATCTTCAGAGTCATCTGTGGTTTATAAAGATTTATTTCTTATCTTTATGTATTATATTGTATAAGAGCTTCCTCAAGTTATTATATATTTACAACAAGTGAATAATCGAGACAACCTTTATTAAAAATCATACAAAAATATAATACAATAATTTAAATAGACAAACTCGCTTAAATCGATTAAAATGTCGAATTCAGAATAAGCTCGATATTTTAATCCATTTGAGCAAATTTAGTCGATTCCAATTTATGTAATCTATTTTTTATGATTTTTAATAATAAAACAGTCCTGCGTAGTCACTTATTATTATAAGTGACTACGCAAGACTTTTCGTAGCTGTTCGTAGCTATAAAATATAGCTTTAGTAGGCTTTTATATACTAAATTACATAAAAGTAATACAATTTCCTTTGAAAGCCTAGGGCACAGTGAAGATATAACATTTTTGTTTGAATGTCACTAGAACTTTGTGATTTTAATAAAAAAGGACAACTTCTGCATCTCTCGAAATCGGCAGGGGGTATAAAAGTTGTCTTTTATTATTGGAATCAAAAAGTTTGAATTACATTTCAACACAAATTTGATTACTTCACGGTGCCCTGGTATTTTGATTATGCAATTACGAACAAAACATTATTTTAAATTAAACTTTGGTTTGTATCAAACATTTCAGGCACGACGACTTAACATATTTTTTGAAGTTATTATAACGCACTTTACGTTACTTTACGCTACTTTAAGTAAGTCTGCCAGGAGTATTTCAAAACTACGACTTTAAACGTGGACAACGTTCGCTTAGACATATTTTACATTAACGTCCCTAGTATACAAATGTGAAAAAGGTCGCTTGTGAAACAATGGCACAACTTGGAATGAATTGATTACCAAAAGCGAGACTTTGATTTTAATTGGTTATCATAATATTCGGTCCTCTGATGTGATCCGAATTGCTTTGAGAATCTGTGGCTTCTGAAGTCGAATCGCTACTTTCTGAGATCGGTGTGGCAGTCGGACAGTTTCTTTGGACCAAAGAAGGATTCATGGCATTGTCTCGTTGTTCTGCATTAAACGGCGAGAATCGTCGAGTCGATATATGCGGCCAGTTGTTTGTCTGAAAAAGAAATTATGATTTATTATTTTGTGATTATTCTGCATGCAGGCCGCGGACCCGATCACACTATTTTGCTACTATTTGGAAACAATATTACACTGAATTAATAGCAAATAGTTACCATTTTAACAAAAAAATGGACTTTCTATCAAAAAAGATGTAATTTTCAACTAAAGAGATGAACTTTCAACTAAAATGATGCATCTCCAAAAAAAATCCTGTGGCCACCCTGTAATTATACTTTTTTTTTAACCTACTGAGGGGTCCATGAGCTGCGATTGGTATCTTCTTCGGGAGGCAAAGCTGGTGGAGAGGCAGGCTGTCTAGGAATATCAAGAGAGTCGTTCACCTGAACATCATAATCAGGATTGACATTGTTACTTAATCGTTCAATTAAAAAAATTAATTTCCAACAAATAAAAAAAAAGAATTTTGACCAAAATCGTTAAAAACCAAAAAGATGACTTTCCACCTAAATAATGAATTGGCTACCCAAAAAATAAATTTTTAGCGAAGTTAATTTTTCAATTCAAAAAGACGATTATTTTCTACGAAACAAATGTAAACACAACAAGGTTATGTTTGTACTTACCGCACATACAAGATATATACATCAGAGTTATATTTAAGCAGCACTCCATCACACTCGTAAAAATCCTCCGCGATAAAACTGCAGGTTATGTCTAATAGACAGTTAAAACACTGGGATAATTATGAAAAAATACCGCAGACACGAGAAAAAGACGCCGAAAACTGGAAAACACACGCTCGCAGTAGCGTGCTGACAGTTGACAGACTGTTGGATATGGCGTCGGCGGCTACGCCATCATCATTTTCAACACCTAAGCGCGCTTTTTAAATTTCTGACCTCATCTTGAAAGTAATAAAATCATTCAAACTTATTGAAATTCAATTACAAATTACGATTTCATTAAAGTATTGAAAAAAAGTATTATAAAATTTGACAATCTTAGCTAAAATCCCAAGTAATCTTGTGTAATATTAATTATTATATTATTAATTAAAACTCCGACTGACTTTGATTCTTGCCATGCATTTTTTTAGTCCTAATTAATTTTCCATACAAACAGATATTGATTAGCAGTTCGAACTCGAAAATTCATTGCCTCACTACCCGATTCGGGCAGTGTTTCTAGATGGATATTTACTACCAATGTGGGTCCACCACACCCACGACGGGCCAACAACACGCAGTATTCCTGAGCGGTCACCCATCCAAGTACTAACCGCGCCCAACAATGCTTAACTTCAGTGATCTTACGAGAACTGGTGTTTTCAACGTGGTATCGCCGTTGGCAATCAATTTTCAATACAAAAAATTATTATTAAAGTAATTTTTTTTAAATTTGGACAATAAATAATTAATAATTTCCCCCCGCTATTTTTGGGGGAAATTTAACTTGGACATTAAAAAAATTTCGAAGTCAATGGGAGTTGTATTTAGAAAAAGTATTTGGAACTTTTTTAAATTTTGCTCCGTGAAAAAGAAACCTAATAAAGTCATACGTGAATTACGTCGTGATGGCGATAGGAGGCTCCTAGCGCACGCACTCGACCTACCCATCACAGCATTGTGACAGGTGATGGCAGCATGCGTGCGTTACGACCCGCACAGCGTGCCTCGCACGCATGCGAGTAATGTGCGTCGCACGATTCTTATCTGGGTATCCTCTTTCTTTTTATTTATTTATGAAGAGGCGCAAAGATATTCCTCACCTTCTGTTTTACATAAAACCTATTTTACGTAAATCTAAAATCGCGTGACTTAATAATACTATTAATAATATTTTATATACTTTTTATTTTGCCGAAGTGCCGTATTATTTCTGATACATCAATTGTTTGGGAAGAAATTATTATTATGAATGATAATAATAATTTCGTCGAAAACTATTATTGAATTTGTTTTTTTATCTGATAATTGGTGTAAGTTTAAGAGTTATTCAGAAGTTTTAAAATGATTCAAGAATAATTGAAAACTTTAAAAGGTTTCAATAAAATGAATGAAGAGAATCAAAAATTTTCCTAGAAAAATTTGAAATAGTTCTTACTTTTTTAAAAAATCAATTTGGAAAAAATTGTTTGAACATTTCAAAAAATTTGCAAACTTGTCACAAAAAGAATCTGGAAGCTTTTAAGGCAATGTTTTAATTTTGCAGATTTTTTTTCAATTTCTGGAGAAATTCGAAATATTTCAAAAGACATTTAGAATGATTCGACGTTTTGAAAAAATTTAAAGATTTTCATAATTTGAAGTGAAACAATTTTTTTAAAGTTAATGTAAATTTTAAAACATTTTGAAAAAAGTGGAAAAACCTAAATTGATGTTTAACTTTGACTAATTTGTTGTTAAAGAAAATTCAAAAAGATGACAAAGATTTTTAAAAATGTCGGAAAAAGAATAGAAGATTTAAAGGCAATTTTTGTAATTTTGAAAGTTTTTCCAAACTTTTAGAAAAGTTCGAGTCAGTTTATATGACTTGTAGGAATTTAAAGCCAAAAGTACGCATTTCTGAAGATAGTGAACAAAACATTCAGAAGCTTTTTACGTTCTTTAAAAGATTTCAAGAGAATCAAATATATTTTTAAGTTTCCTTGTAAAATTCAAAATGTTTTTTTTTTAAAGTTTGAAGAGAATATTTGAAAAGATTTTAAAATATTTACAAAAATTTACGAACTTGTCACAAAAAGAATCTGGAAGGTCTTATGGTAATGTTTGTAATTTTTCAGATTTTTTTTACATTTAAATAATAATTCGAATGATTTGGAAAGATATTTAGAACGTTTCCACGTTTTAAAAATATTTGAATATTATTTATGATTTGAAGATTGAAGATTCATTCATTCTATTGTCACTCTGTTTACAAACTATTTGTCGCCACACTTTTCTGTTCTGGTATACTACTCTAGCTTCCTTCACGTCCATGCATTTTTTGCAACACCATTTTTTAATCGAATTTAGGTTTTTGAACATTTCGAAAAAAAACTTTTAAAACTTTTTAAGAATTTCGAAAGGTTTCAAGAGAATACAAATATTTTCTTGATATTCCTCTGAAAATTCGAAATGACTTTTTTATTTTGAGTAATTAATTGCTAAAGAAAATTCGAAAAGATTTAAAAAGAATTCTAAAAATGTCGAAAAAAAATGCGGAAGATTTGTGGAGATATGGAAGGGCATTTTTTGTAATTTTGAAAGTTTCCCACAATTTTTTAGAAAAATTGGAGTTAGTTTAAAGGACATGTAGGGATTGTAGAATTTAAAAAAAAAATTTTGATATAAAAACATATTCGAAAATGTATAAAATATTTCTTAATTTCTTCTAAACTTCTAAAAATCCTGAAGTTTGCAAGGCCAAAATGACTCCAATTATTCCTCAGATTTTTTAACATCCTGTAAAATAAAGAAATTTTTTTACAATTGTCTGAATTCATTTTCGACATCTCTGAAATCATTAGATATCTTTTTAAATTTTCTGCAAAATCGTGGAAAAATTATATTTATACTTTAAAATCAAAATGATGATACTTATTATCCTGGTTCTCATATCTCAGAATATCCTTCTAGCTAGAATGTGAGTGTTCGAAAACTTTTAACAAATGTATAGTTATTCGAAATGTGTATTCTGTATGACAAATTATTAAATAAAGACGTTTTTCTCAATACTATATTGTACTATTTTAATTTAATATGTATAATAGGTTATTATTAGCAGATATGTTTTAGTGGTAATCTTATACAATTTACTTCATTATAAGTTTTTTAATTTACTTATATTAATATCAAATTTACAATAATTATTGAAAAATATGTAGACAACTTTAATTAGGAATTTGTGAAATTTATAATTATCAAAATAAAAATAAGAAATTGGCATTTCACGGAAAAAATAAATGAGAGCTTTCTATTGAAATTCATTCATAATTCACTCATTTAAAAAAGCATAACTTAAAAGTAGCAGCACAAAACTAGATAACCACCATTTTCATCAAAGACGGGTTAATTGCATAAAAAATTCTTAAAAAATCAATCGCTAATTAAAGCCGATTTTGAAAGCTCATGACATTTTAATCTCCAAATTCTCGATCGTTTTTCTCGAAATTAGCTGAGTTTTTTACATCAAACTCCATATACCCGTATGCACAAGGTTCATATCTCGGGACCATTTTTTTCCTTTTTTTTAACTGGAACATTCAATTTTCTATCGCAATCTGCAGTCGAGACTGCTCCAATTTTAGGTTAGTATCACTTTGAGATTGTCAACTTCAACATCCACTTCATCGGACGTGGAAAACTTTTTGTCATGAAACTGTTTCGATCTCAATTTAGCATTTAGCATATCGAGACAGTCTCGTATCGAACGGCATCACTACAAATGATTGTACTGGCAGAAAATGATTATGAGTGTTCAAAATAATCTAACTGGATAAAATAATAGTTTTCCTGTTTTCAATTAAGCCGTGGATCCGGCATTTATTTGAAGTACGTCACAAGACTTAGTCATTAGAACGGTTCTAAAAAAATACGATATATTCTTATGAAATTTATGAAACATCTTATTATAAAATATAAAACCTTATTCATAGAATATTTATAAATATTTACGTACTGATCAGTGCGTACACAGATGCTCTTAGAAGTGGACGTAGTGTTCTTAGAAGTATTCTTTCCTGACTTGCTTGTAGATGGTATAGCAGGTGAATTTTCACTTTGTATGTCTAGCGAATCATCGTTTAAACTCTTTTTTTCATATGGAATGATTTTTTCGGAATTGGTGATAGTGTTCTGAGCTGCATTATTTCTTGGTTTGTTTATAGGCTGTTAAATAGGTGATGAATTTTCCGTATTTTGTAACGAGCGAATCATTTTTCAACCTCTTACTTTCGATTTCTCTTGATCTAGTTTTCAAAGTCTGTAGTGTATCCTTTACACTGCCAGAAGATTTGAACTTCGTTTGTTGAGGAGCTTCATCAAAAGAAGAAGGTAACACTTTTCTCGATGGTTTTATTTCTCTACTGCACTTTGAAATATGTACTTTTCTCGCAGGATTCCTTTTTATTTCGTCATTAAGTTCCGTGGTACTAAAATTGAATGAAACGGATAATTATTTGCAACACCCTTTAATAAGTACATTTCCTTTAACATAAATAAGTAAGTTTGTAAAACTCTTCAATAGGTACATTTCCTTTACCATAAATAAGTAAGAAATCGTTATAAGAAAAATTGTAGAAGAATAATTCAAACGGAATTGTTAAAAATCACAATATAGAATTTTCGGTTTTGCATTATTAGCACTTCCGAGGCTGTAAAATCCATTGCTTTAATAACGTATATCTACATTTTCTGGCAAATATAAAGGTGATAATAACGAAGCATATATAGTTTGGTTTTCAACAACCAGTTCTTCTTCGCCTTCTACATCGCTCCAGTTTGGCATCATGTAAACTTTGCTTCTTACAAAGGTGAATGGAATTGCTTGCAGTCTAGCTGCTAAATTTTGACAATGATATTCTTTAATAGAACCCGACGTTATACACTGAAAGTTTCCGAAGGGACCAAAAGTTGAACATCAGCAAGTAAGTGTAACAACCCAGATAGCAAAATGCCCGCCGACTGCAAGCGACCTGCCGGCCCGCGGTCCGATCGATCGGACCGACGTTCCGGCAGATATGCACCTTAATGTGCACACCATTGATGTATATATGCCAGCCCGACAGGCGGGAGCGACGCGGTCCGGTAAAATGCCGGCCCACGGTCAATTTAATGAATAAAATAAAAATTGGCTAAAGCTTGGTGCAACGCAACGTAAACACGTTTTGTCCATGTGCAGAAAACGTGTTTACGTTGCGTTGCACCAAGCTTTAGACAATTTTTATTTTATTTAATAAATTGACTTTAGAATTCCCCTTTTTATTTATAAAATAAAGGTGCTTTTAGTTCTGCAAGAGTGTGCCTGAATAAGTTTTCACTTTTCGGAAATTTAAGGTTAGTTTTTTATCCCGCTTCAATTGTTGAAGCTGGTGGTTTTGTGTAGTTTGATATAAGTTAGTGGGGAAAATTGAGTTTTTCCGAGAAGAAAAGTTCAGACGTCAGAATTCGACATGATTTCGGAAAAAATCGGGAAAAACGGGAATTCAATGACTGGGATTTTCCTCTAATATAGTAATATGTAAATTAAAGGTGGTTTCATATATTTCATTATCCTAATTCTGAGAACGAACAAAAATTCCACTTTTCACTCACGTCGCGCTGAATCCGAGCGAAAATTCACGGGTGAACACCACACGAGATGACACACAGCAAGAACAGCTGATCGAAAACACGCATGGGCGTTTAAGATCTCAATCTACTCGCACTATCAGCCGTCAGCGGTCGTGCAAGTCGCAGGCCCGTCGTTCCTCGCCGTTTGAACGACCGACGGGCGTCCAATGTGCCGGACCGTTGTCCGCCCTTCGGTCGTATTCCGACTCTGCCGGCCTGACGCGTGCATTTAGCAGGCACGTTGGTCTCCGGCCCGTCGGGCCGATAACGTGCCGGCACGTATTGTTATCTGGGAAAGAATGTACAGTTTACGAAAGAAACTGCAGTCCATATAGTTGTTCACAAAGAGTCACATAACTTTCCAAAGCTTCTTGGCAGAAAGGGTAAATATCTGGGGAAGTCTCTTTGAATATAAGAAGACGCATCACGCTATGAAGAATCATCAAAAGTTGATAATGATCTTCTGAAAAAACATTTTTCAGAACAGTCGGTGATGTATACAATAAAATTTGCCTGAATTCAGTTGCTCTAAAATTGTAGTATATAGTAATTTCTTGTGGATGGCGATTAAATTCGGAGGGGCAGTAGTATTGCAGCATTGCCATTCTGGAATTGACAATTTCCAATTTTCGTCCGTTCATTCTTTGAAACCCAAACTTTCTTGAGACATGTACGGATACCACTTTCTTACAGTTATCAAGCCAAACAGAATGCATAATTTCAAAAGGCACTCGCGTTGCAAACCCAATAAAGGAGATAAGGGACTCCCACCTTTCTGGTGATCTTCAACCACAAGATTTTGGTAATCATAATCTGTTCTGACTTCATATCGAATACCTTGAAAAATCCTTGTTCCTCCGAATAATGGTGCAGTGCATCTTTGACCTTCAAGTTTGCATTTTCAACAAGGATTTAAGGAATGATGACCGCAATGGTTTAAAACAAAGGCTCTCGCAGGTGCATCAGCAATGAAGCATCATACAGTCAAACGAAGTAGTTCATTTCTAATAACAATTTCACCTTCGAGTGCTTCCAAAATTTCTTGAACAAATTGCTCATGAAATTCAAATGGTTTGGAAGTTTTGTGCCTACCTTGAAATAAGCATGCTATAATAGGTCTTTTGTTCGTAATATTAAATATTCGATATTATTATGGCCAAAATTAATCCTGCCTGTTTATCCACTTTAGCACCATCCGTACTCAAATCTATCTCTATATTCTCTGGCAACATATTTGGAAGAAGACTTTCCAACTTCTTCGTGAGTATCTTTTTGAGGCCAGTTTGAAGGTATTCGCCTCCTGAAATTTGTTGAACTTTCGTACTTGCAATAATCGTCTGAGTATTTAACATAGTTCTTGAATCCCTGGGTAAGGAATTTTCAATGCATTCTTCTGCAAATCCCTAATATTTCATTTAAAATGAAGCCCTGCGTCCTCATCTTCGGAAGCGCTTGTTTCACTGGCGTCATTTTCTTCATTTGCTTCATTTACAAACATCGCAGCAATATTTCCATCCTCAAATTCTTCATCAATGCCTTCTTTATGGGAGCTTTCACTTTCTTCCTCGTCATCTGATAGCTGTTCATCAAATGAATGTTCTACGTCATCTTTTATAGTTTCCGAAGCTCCTTCTTTTAATCTTTCATACACGTCAGATGTAGATTCATCAGACGTATGCTGCTCGACATGACGCACGTTGTCACGAACCGTTGACAGGTGTCTTTTTTTTTCTTGAAATCAGTTCAGAAATTTTTTTGCATTTTTCAGACATCTTTTCGTTCTATGTTTTTCCCTTAATGTTATGATTTGCATGTGTATATAGTTTCATATTGAGTAGAAAATAAGAATGAGAAAGACCCCGCACCAAATGTACAGTAAATGGCTTTCTGTGAAAAATTCTAAATCTATTTTTTTTTTGTATTTTCGAACCTGCAGAGCAGAAATTCGAAAGAAAAATGACAGTTTTTAGACAAACACTTATCAAAGTTTCACTTTTTACATGTATTTAATTAGAAAAATGCTTATTTTAGTGAAAGGTTTTTTTTCTCATAACCTCTTCGACAGATTTGGCTAAAATTTTCACATTTGACGATCAGAATTACCGAAACAAAAGCTTAATAGACACGAACTATGAAGATTAACGAATTTTTGGGTATACATCATGTTTTGGGGGTGTTTTTGTACCTTAAACATCCTCTGATGTTTCGTAACTTAAACATCCTCGATGTTCTTTCATAGCTTAAGCATTCTAAAAAAAAAACAGTCAAATTTTCCACGAAAATAGTTTATCTTTTGAATTTTCCACCATAACAATATGATAGCAACCGAAAATATCATTCAGTAAGACTGTAGAATCATTTATCAATAAGTAATTGAGAATAATTTTTTGAATGCGTTTCTGTTTTTAAGTATTGCTATTATTCACTTTATATGTTCACTTTAATGGTCTCCCCTACTAGGAATGTAATATAATATGTAATTTTTGTTACAAATGTGAAACAAAAATAATAAATAATTTCTAGGAACTTATTTAAATTACAGTTGAAAGTAAAATGTATAAGGAAAGGAATTTTCAAAGAAGTAGTTGAATTTTAAATACAATAAAGAAATTTTCAACAAAGTTCTTCAGTTTTCAACCAAATACTTCCATTTTGTACGAGATAATTCAATTTTAGATGAAAAATATACGAATTTTCTAGAAGACAGTTGAATTTTCAGTAAAAAAGCTCATTTTTAATCCAACATGATTAATTTTTGTCTTTAAAAGGAGACGAATTTTCAATAAAAAATATAAATTTTGAATGAACGAGTTAAATTTTCAAATTTTTATTTAAATAAATTAATTCTCTACCAAAAAGGTAACGAATTTTCCAAATTTGCATTTTCAAGAAATGTTTGTAATTACAAATTCTTTAATTCATATTATTATTACTATTGAAGATATTTTACGTGTGGGACACGAATAATTAAAATATTAAAATCTATTAATGACAAAAATGTTTTATTCACTAATAGTATTTGGCGAATTTTAGTGATCTCACAACATTCACTTGTGAAATTTCAATGACTCCTTATATATTTCTACTATAATTTTGTATTTAATGCTAGTAATAATGTATTATTTGGCGTTGTTTTTTCACCCTCGTTTCTTTCGAGGGTTTGTTTTGAGAGATTAATGAATATGAATCATTTGTTTATTAATGATGTTTAATAAAAAATTGTCCCTTTTGTAGATTACTTATTTGAATTGAACTTCTAAAAGAGTTTGCTATCAGGGAATCGAAATTACTAGTTTCCTAGATAGTGAGGAGTAGGGTTAAGATTCCCTACCGCAAGGGCCAAAACATGCCTCGGTGATAAGCATCGATCAATTATTGGTCTATAGAGGATAGTTGCCGGGATTAATATTGATTATCTACTTTTTGAAACTTGTGCAGTCAGACTGATATTTTAAATTTAAGAATTTTGAGGAATTTTATGAGTCTTTTACTCCTTAGTAAAATTGACTTTAACAACAATCTGCATTGTTACTTAACATTTTTCGATCGCGTTGAGACTCGTCTGGATAGTAGGAAGACACGCGCCACTGCACATCAACATTGTACTTCGTGTATCGTGGTCATTGTTCTGTGTTTTGTTTGCTCTCTCTCTTTCCTTAGCCTACCGGTCTTATGTATGCTAGTGTATTACTACGGGAGGTGCAAACACGCTGGCCACGACCATGCATACTATAAATTGTGTAAGCTGTGGGAACAAGCAATTGAAAATGATTTTTTAATTGCCCACCCTCACAGGACTCACCGTAACACAATTTTGAGCCAAACGACGTGAGATACGAAAAAAAGTTTCAGGGAGAAATTTCAGATTTCAAGGAGTCCTACAACATTTTCTAAAACCAATTTGGTGATAGTACTTGTCATTTTGGTTTTATTCATCGAAAATACTATGAAAAACTCGTAAATTCAAAGTTTGAACCAAGTGACGAAAAATACGGGAAAAAGTTTCAAGTAGTAATTATAGCTTTTGCAAAGTCTTAGAAAATTGTTTAAACCCATTTTTCGATAGTACTTGTCATTTTGGTTTAATTTATCGTAAATACTAGGAATAAATCTAGAATTCAAATTTCGAGTAAATTAGGCGAAATACAAAAAAAAAGTCTCAAGGAGGAATTGTAATTTTCATAAAATCCTCTAATATTTCTCTTAACTATTTTTTATAGTGCTTCTCATTTTTGCTTTATTTATCGAAAATATAGACATAAACCCACAAAATAACGTAAATTATATTCCTATATTCAACAGCGCATTCGTTTTTTTATTTTAAAGTACACTGGAACTTGGATTTGATCAGTACGGATTTACTTTGTTCCTAGAACTGATGGCCTCGGGATGTAGTGATGCGCGGAGCGCGGGAGGCTTGCTCAGTCAAGCGTGACACACAAGCAGGAGGGTCGCACTCTTCGCGCGTTAGTTGCATCAGGTTATGTCATCCGTTCAAATCCAACAGAAACGATTTACGCGGCCCTGCCTGTTTATGTTCGGATGGTCTCGATTTAATTTGAATGCCACTGCAAGCAATGCCCGAAACCGGAACTAAATCCAAGTTCCAATGTAAAGCTCAGAAAAGTAATATACATTCAAAAATGTATGCCTAAAATCGAGTGCGAAGCGCGAGTGTCACGATGAGAATGTGTGCCTGAAAGCCAACAGAGATTCGAGAAATTTAATCTTTACATGAAATTTCTTACAAAATTTAATGTATAAAGATACATACAAAAAGTGGGATCTAAAAGAGAGGTTCTTTCTAAAGTTTCAATCAGGTCTGCGTAATTAATAAAAGAAACAATTGGGAAAACATTCCGTGTGCAGAAAATTAGTAACGGAGCGCGAAGCGCGAGATCCAACAAACACGAGCCCTAGTCGCGCTTAAACTTGCGAGCGAAACTAGCCGCGTGCGTAGCCCTTGATGAGAATGTGCCCGCGCAGTGGGGATATTTTTTTAAATGATATTCTATTTCTTTTCAATTTCTTTGAGAACCAAATTTGAAGGAGTATTTTTAAATAGTGATGAGACATCAAGTGAAAAAAGAACATGGTTATTAGGAATTTTGTTTTTAATTATGGATTCTTTAAATTCTATTGCATTTTTTATAAAAGATTTTGGTTTAGGTAAGGCATATGAAATAATTTTGTTTCATGCCTTGGCCAAAAAATAAGTGGGAGTGTTAATGAAAGATACTACCAGTCCTAGTGGATAATTTATTTTGTGTATTTTGGACAATCCATAAATTCTGGCAATGTTAGTATTATCGGTTCTTAAATATTTTCCAGTAGTTCTTCCCCTTCAAAAAGCATCAGTTCTCCACCCTCTAGTTAACTTAAATGTGTCTTTTTGTAAAGTTTTCAACGGATCAGTATCAATTTTTGCATAGGTTTCTTTAAAATTCAGCATCATTCATCTTGTTTTTGTAATCTTGAATTCGCATCACTACTGTGACATCGGCACGTATTACAAGTAATTCTTTATTATTTGTTACAAAAAATGTTATATCTTTTATGCCTTTCGCATTCGTCCTATCAACATCAGTAATATTTTTTAGTTTTTTAATATAATTTAAAGTAATTGAGAGTATTTTGTGTCTAAATTCTTCATTCGAAGTTCTTCATGTCAAAGCTGCGACATTCTATAAAAAAATCTTTTCTAGCTGATTTGACAACTTTCTGAATAACATTAACAATTGTACAAAGAACATAGGAAAATTATATTTTTATAGTCGCACTAGTCTTAAGAGACAGAATGATATTGTCTACAGAGTAAAGAACCAAATCAGGGGTGCTATTCTCGAGACCACTCTAATATTTTAGCATGCTAAAATGGCTGATTTTAGAATGGTTTGCCGAAATCGGTATTCTCGAGTATTATTAGTGTACTAATTCCGATTGGCATGCTAAAATTTTAGACCACTTTGCATTGAGTGGGTCTATACCACTCTAAGCTAGAAACGGCATACTAAAAGCAG
>CAKNYM010047277.1:78863-93244 GCA_932195095.1 Andricus curvator | reverse complement strand
CAATCGCACTCGCAGATCTATAAAGTTGTTTCTCGTTGCCTTTGGTATGTATCGGTAACGTAGCGATGACGTGTGCGTTGTGTTCACTCGCCAGGTTCATTCACTCAAATACGAATTCTTGAATTAAAACCACTGAATCACACGCAGCCAGTGTTGATAAAAGATGTCGGAAGTCTTGATTAATATCATAATCAAAGTTCACTTTTAAAAAAACCACTTTTTCACTGAAAAAAACACAAAATTACCGAGAGCTGTCGACCAACACTACAAGCACTTTAGCCCTCTAGCGGCAAAAAAAGATAAATTACTAAATTACTAAAAGAAATTGTTTAGCCCACTATCTCTTCCGCTATCGTGGAAATAAGCGGTAGTTTATAAGATGTATATACGTACCATTTAAATCATTTGTGAATAACTCTGAATAAAACCGCTCAATTTTGTTTCTGCCAAAAATAGAGTCTTTTAAAATTGTTTGAACGAGCCTACGAAATTTCTGGACTACAACAGTGAGGGCGGGAGACAGAGTCCGGGAGTTGGATTATTAATCGAATTCCCCACATAAAAAAGGTAGGCTTTTTTCTTTCGGATTGGCTCATTAGTTTAGTACATTCGACAAACGAGATCTATGGAAATGACATCGGCTCCAGGACACTGTGTCCACGATGTCTGGAGGACACGCAGAGACCCAAGGATGACAGCCTTTTGCATTCATCTTTCAAGTGCCTCGGCATGTTTTCGGCACGCAAAAGTGACTTTGAGGATACAAAGCATTGATAGTTTCGCAACTCCGAGCTCAGAAATCACAAGGACAATTGTTCAAACCTTATATTTTAGGTATTTTTGCTGCAGCTCTCTTCTAAGGTCTTGATACCTCTCCTCCTTTCCTTCTCCTTAGCAGTAATGTTGTAATCGGCCAGAGCCGAGAATTCGATCACGAATATAGTTCATTTCTCGAAATCCTGGAGAATGATGTCAGTCCTCGAGTGCGCAATGGCGATTGCTGTCTCAAAAACGTAGTTCAAGAAAATTTGGCACTTCTCGTTTTGGACAAATTATTATATCTTTGTCGCAGAGTTCTGCAGGGCAGGGTTGCGGCCAACACCATCAGAGCGAAAGAATCGTAGTGTATGCATGACATGCTCTGCACCTATCGCTGGGAACTTCTTGACGTAAAATGCGGACACGGTATACGAGGGTGGAAGTTACACCATCCTGGCACGCAAAAATGAAACCCTCTGTACCCGAATTAAGTCTTTGTTTACTAGAGATTTTAGAAGTGAGCCATCTATATGAATTAATGCACTTCCCTCACTTCTGATGTTAAAATTCAGGCCAAGGGTCTCGGCCGCCTGCTCCACGGCTGTGTAAAGAAGATATACTTTGCGAATCATCTCGTGTTTCCTGACCATTTTTAGCAGAGGATCTTTTCCATTTGCAACGATGTAAGCTGTACCCAAAATAATTCGGTTCTAAAGACATTTGAGATTCAGAAGTCCGCAACCGCCTTGATGACGTGGTATGTATAATCGCGGAACAGAAGAATTGATATGTAAGCCCTACCGCAGATGCATGACCTTACACGTGGGGATATCGAGGGTCGTCAGCTCGTGCTACGCGCATAGTACTACTCAAACGAGTAGAGTAAAACTGGGACGACAAGCATGTTAGTCGCAGCGACCTTGTTCAACTCCGACAGATTGGAAGACCCATATGTCGAAGAAGACGCTTGTATCTGCTTCGGAGAGACTCCTTTACTGATATTATGTCCGGAATGCTGTTCTAAAGCACGCGTAGGTATGTTCTCGGGAACGCCAGCAGTTTGTCCTCGCTTCAGATTAATCTTGACACACTTGTCCAATCCAAAACCCATACCAATCTCTGTTGTGCACCCCTTGACGATATTTCAAGCACTCTTAAGTGGCTTTGAACAAGAAGCATATACCTTCAGGTCATCCATATAAAATACATGAATGACCTTTTGCTCGCGATGACTTTTGTCGCTTCAGATGTACTGAGAAGAATTGCGCAGTACGAGAAATAGTAGCAAAAGTGTGATTAAAAAAAGCAGAGGGCTCATTGTGTCGCCCTGAAAGACGCCCATCTAGAAGGTTACACTCTGCGTTGTCACACGATAAGTTCCAGATGAGATGGTGAATCTAGTTTTCCAAAGGTGCATAAATCTTTCTTTGAATCTCACTGTGTGTGGATGAACCTTCAAGCTTTCCAGCAGACAGATGATAAGTTTATTAGAGGTTGAATTGAAAGCTTTCCGATATTCACTCGAAGTCTTTGCAGACTTTAGAAACATGTTGGACAGACCTATCAATAGCTCTTCTCTACACATAATGCCGTAGCATTTACCATAAAGGGGCGTGTTAGCATGTTCTCTTAGTAGAAACGAATGTTCTGCTTCCTGTACAGGACTTTAAAGCACCAAAGGTATTAGTGATGCTAGGCCATGTGTAGTGTCGCTGGAATCAAATAAGAGACCAGAAACCTCTGCGGCCCTATCTGCGGCCCTATCTGCGGTACGGTATAGAAACGCCGCAGCATTGACGACTTTATGTTGATGTACGAGTCGCATAAGATAATCTGTGCTATTTAGAACTGAGCAGGCTGTAGCCAGAACCGTTCTTCGACAAAGACACTCGAAGCTCAGCAAACCTCTCCCCCTTTATCTCGAGGGAGGTATATTCTTGTTACCTCTTTTTCAAACTTGTTCTCGGGTGAACCCGGTTTTCCATCATAGCCACGGACTCAGCCAAGTAACTGATGGGATGAGGAAGTTATTACTTAATTTAATACTATGCTCGAAATCATTTGCCAAGATGTTGTAGGTACACAATTAGGAGCATGGTGTAGTTTGCAGTTCGTATTTTCCCACTGTTATGTCTTCATTCTTTTTTTTTCAAACTTGTTCTCGGGTGAACCCGATTTTTCATGATAGCCACGGACTGAGTCAAGTGACGGATGAGATGAGGATGTTATAAGTTATTATAATACGATGTTTGAAATCATTTGCGATCATGTTGTACGTACAAAATGAGGAGCATGATGTAGCTTGCAGTTTGTTTTTTACCGCTGTTATCCTTAAACAGCGGCCGCAAGTGTTGGAGGTCACAACAGTCGCCTCTGGATGTTTTCTTAGAGCTACCATTATCACTCCATAGGTTTTTAGTCGCTTGTTTCCGGATGGTCTACGAAGTTCCTTACAATGCGACAGGTATTTAATGAAACCTCCTTCAGAGCTGCTGCCAGTACCCTAATTACTCCTAAATGTTCAAGATGTTTAGTGCTTCTTGCGTGCACATTGCCTGTAGCCGAAATCACAATAGGCTGAATAGATGCATGTTTCACATTCCTCCATATTGTCTTTACTTCATGTCTTAGCTCGCTATACTTATGGATCTTGGTTGTTAGGTTGCCTGCAAATTTCGATTTAGTGGACAACCAAATGTCGATGATGAAGACTCTTCCACCTTTCTTTTTCTCGCATCACTATGTCGGGTCGATTGGCTCAGATGTAATGATCCGTCCGGATAGTAACATCCCAATATAAGATGTAATCTTCGTTTTCTAAAACGGGCATTAGAATGTATCTATAGAAAGGCATCCATTCTGTTAAGAGTCCTAGGTTTAGGGCAAGTTGTTGATGTAAAATGCCCGCCACATCATTATGTCTGTGCGTATATGCTCTTTGAGCCAGTACGCGACAACCATCAATAATGTGCTCGATGGATTCGTTGGCATGTCCACATAAACGGCACCGGTCAACCACGTCTTGATGTAACACGTGTTTGCGATAATTGCTGGTGCTGATAACCCTGTCCTGAATCGCAATGATGAATCCTTCCGTTTCTGGAAACAGGACGCCCGTTCTCAACGTGGTGGCTTTCCGTCTCCATTGCATTTATAATTCTTTTATGGTTTCTGCCCTGATATTCAAGGCCTCCTCTGAGGACAAATTCAAGGCCGTGTAGTCAAGATCCGCTTTACAGATGGTGTTGTGAAGACAAACATGTCGGTTGCTGCTAAAATAGTCTCGCAACTGTAAAACTTGTGACTTACACAGTTTCTTGACATATACAAGGACCCTACCCCCTCTATGTAGTGGTAGAACTACGCTTCCAATCGCCGAATTACTCTAGTGGATTCGGCGCTTCGTCATTCTTACGTGGACGGTTCTGTTTAACCTTTCAAGGTAGTTGTTAGACCATTAGATGATCCCAAAGAAGTACGTTAGGACAGGGATAGCATAGGTGTTGTTTGCCCTGATTTTGTTTGCCGAGTTAAGAGAACTCTTCAGAATCAATCTGAGTCTTGTAGTATAGGCAGTCGTTAAGCTTTTCGTAACTATCGTACGCTGAATGCCCTGAGATTCGAGAATACCCAGGTATTTATATGACTTGCCCTCAGCCATTGCCTCGATGTCATTCTCTAAATAGTTCTCTAGCTCTGCGGTCTCTAATTCTCCTCTGGTTAAATGCACTGTGCTGCATTTATCTGGTCCGAACTCCATGTGGACATCATTGGAAAACTGCTTTGTGACATCGATTACTTGCTGCAGTATCTGGTTCGAACTAGCGTACAGCTTCAGGTCATCCATGTATAGAACATGGGTCACTTGACGACCATCTTTATTATAATGTATTCGGAAACCATGAGACATGCTATTTAGTGTTTTGCTCAATGGATTCAACACTTAACAGAACCACAGTGCATTAAAGGAGTCTCCTTGAAAGACACCCGTCGTAAAGTGTATTTATCTAGTTATCCTTGGATGTCCATGATCAAAATACTTGATTCTTGTACCCCAAAGCATCATCGCACGACTTCGAAAGTCGATGATGCGTGGGCAGATTTTGTATATCTTTAAGACTTCAAGAAAATAGTCATGTGGTACGGAAGGAAACACTTACTTGTAGTCAATGTATGCCATGTCTATGGTGACTAGATCTTTACTACCCCGCGCGTTCTTTCAAACTTCCTTTTGTTCTTCTGTTAGGATGTCATTCTCGTCGCAGCAAGAATATACCTTATCTGAAATAATAGCTGTAAGGCATTTATAAATTGTTGGAAGTCAGGCTATCGGTCTAAATTCAGATGTATTTTAAGCATCTGGTTTTTTAGGCAACATATGCGTAGTACCTTTGAGCATAAAGCCTGTCATCAGATCTGGGTGTTCGATGATCTTCTGAAAACACCTTGCCAACGCAGAATGCACACACGTCAGGTACTTGTATCAGAAGTTGTGATCCATGTCCGGACCTGGACCACAGTATCTGAAGTGCTTCTGTTAGTTTTTCCCCAAATACCCGACCAGTAGTTAGTCATGTCTTCCAATTGAGGGACTTCGGTATCTTGCTGGTTATTTTGCTTTACATTCAGTTCACGATAGGACCTTCTTTGATCTACCTGAAAGGTTCGATTTTGTTGCCTTCTTCCACTACTTTTCTTGTACCGACGCAGTCTAGCAGTAAGACCTGCCTGTCTCTGCCGTTGGGAGTCTATAATCTCATCCAATATTGCTGTTGTCAATGTCTCGATGTACCGAGGGTGGATGGTTTTAGTAACATGTTGTATCAGCTTTCTGATTTTACTCTGTTTCTTATATTGAGTCAATCGACCTAATTTGCAAACTACTTTTCTGACATCCATATCAAACCTGATCCTTCATGGTGGATCTCGATTCCTTCCTAGGGCAAATTCTGCAATTGTATGCCTAGTTCTGCGGCCCGACGTTCTAGCGGCTGGCACAGCTGCACAGTATACAAGACTTTGCACCTCTAACGTAATTTGTGTTGCAATGACATTTCTGTAACATTTCTGAACTCTGGTAAAGCATGACCAAATTTGCACTCAAGGTGCTGTAGTTTTTCTGGGATTTCGTTGTTCACATGTTCATTATTAATGTCCGCATGTGGTTTTAGTTGATCCGGTACTTGATGTACATTGTCCTTAGCACCTATGCCTTCAGCTTCCATTAGTTCTTCGCTGTCCACATTTTCCAAGGGGCGTTCATCAATGGGAAGCTGCTGTCAGGCGCGGATTTACAATGGTGGAGAAACCGGCGATCGCCCCTTCTCCCCAAGATTTTCTGCCTTACCTTCACTTTTCTATTCCTCACTGAGAAATGAAGAAAAGCTATAAATGTCTGCAATTTCATAATGACATGTAATTTGTAACAAATCCAGTTGATCCACATTATACATTTTGGCATTTTTTCTAAGTTGTATGTATGTATGTATGTTTATTGCCTCTAAGAATACAAAATTCTGTGGCAAGAAAAAGCCAATATTAACTCAATGAAAAAATAAAAATATATATAGAATATAACTAGGAGTTAAAGGATGTACAAAAATTCGACCCTCACTAGTCACGCTCTGCAGACGTCAGTGATCATTAAAATAATGAGAACGCCCTAATTTAAAAAAACGTATTTATGAAGTTATATTTTGTGCGGAGAGTTGCTGGATCAGTATAAGACAATAAGAAATGTAGATTGTCTCCGTTAATCGTGTGTAAGTTACACAAATTGTTATCTCTAATGGACGAGTAAATTGGACATTTTGTAAGGATGTGTAGGAGATCCTCCTTTTCACTCAGATTACACAGTTGAAATATTTCTTGTGGGTCAATCATAGTAGTACCAACATTTGAGGTCAGCTGCATGATACATTTGGAAGATGTCCTAAGCTGGATAAAAATGCGTTCAAAGTGAAATGGGGCTTTTGACGTGAACATTTAACATTTAGTTCAATTAAATTCTGATTAATGCCCGCACCTTCCAGGTATATTATAAGATGACCCAGCCAATTGCATTTGAAGTTTTTACTGTGCGCGGTTTGAGCCAGTTTTCGCATACAGAGTTTGGGGTAACGCGAGTCATCCATATCGAAGACCCGTGCCTCCCAGTTCAATTCCATTTTTATAATTTGACCAGACACACAGGATAAGCCCAATTCTAACCTGACTACAAAGTCAGGTATATTTCTCGGCAAGCCGAAAAGATTCTTGAAAAAACGAACCTCTGTTTTTTCGTACACTTCTAAATCGTTCGGACCGACCATATGAGGCTAGGTTGGCTCTGATGGCTGCGGCATGAGCTGCCAAACAGAACATTCCTGATCTAGAAAAAATCGTGCCTGGGGCCTTATTAGGTTTTGTTTTGTTGATTGACAACATGGTTTCGTTTGCTGTAATGCCGCTATCTAGTAACGGGTGACGAACATCCGTAAATAAGAATGGAGACAGGCATTTCAGCGGCAGTGTAACGCGGATATACATTTTCCAATCTTTTGTGGTAAGAGTATTTGATTTGGTTTTCAGTCCTATAAATTTATTGACGATTTCCCAAAAAGTCTTACTGTCATTAACCTTCACAACGTCCACAGCAATACTATTTTCAAAACTCGATTTTTCACAACTAATTAGAACCTGGTACGACTTTGATATAATTTAATTTAGTCTGGTCAGAAAATGTAGCCCTGCTAGTAGTTTTTAATGCACTGAGTAATAAAATGTTTGCTTGTTGACAGTCACTATCGAAGCAGGGTTTGTCACGCTTAGGTTGACCACAGAATATTTTCCTCTCTTTATACATGTCAGCGAATCTCGCGCTATCAACAATTGCCTCCGTTAGATTCGAGCTTAAACCGTCAATATGGATTTTGTCATAATTAACTTTAAGCCTATTTCATGAATATAGTTCGCTCGAGAAGATTTCCTGCTTGCTATCCTCCCACTTGATGTGGGTTAATTACTTATTTTTGTTTACTTTCGACATGTCAGACGGGCTGGCAAAAGCAGAAAGACAACAGAAGGACACCACGACAGGGAAATGATTAGAAAAGGGTACAGAGTGATCCACCGTCAGGTCATTCATTAAACTTAGTGCCTCAGCATTGCACCAAAGCAAATCATTTATGCTTTTCCACCCTACATTCACGAATGTGAATTTTGCTGTATTGTCACTCCGCTATCTGTCGTTTAATAAATAGAATTCCTTATCGTCCATCATTTCGACCAGTCTCAGCCCCCTCCTGCGGTGTGCAATATCTTGATTATCACGATTAATACAAAAATCAGTGTGAGTAAACATCTCAGGAGGACTCTGACCCGAACATCCAACCCTACTGTTAAAATCGCCATAAATAATGGTAGCAACGTTATGAAATTTGTTTGATAATGCACCTAAAGTTTCTTCAAATAATTGTAAAAAACATCAATATCAACCGCTGGATTAAAATAACAAATTCCCAAGATAAAAGTAATCCTATTGATATTGGTGATTCGTACTAGGATCCAATATTCCGTTTTATCAATAAGCTGGAAATTTAAGTAGGATTTGTTTATAAAAAGAGCTAGGCCACCACTTGCCCTACCTCTTGACTTTTCTTTTAGAGCATTAGAGAAAAAATAATGACCTTTATGCGTTACGTGAGCGTTTTTTGGAACTTGAGTCAACCAGGTTTCAACAATACCTATAACATCGAAATTATCTAAATTAATGCTAGAATTTAAAAATCTTACGTAACCATGACAATTCCAGAAGATAAATTTTGGGGTGTTCGCGACAGGTCCGTCCGAGCCCAGGGTCCCTATTTTTTTTTAATTCTTTTTTTTTGACGTCCGTCCAAAGTGGTCCTAATGACAGGAGGGAACACTTCCGTCCGTCTGTGGAAGTTGGTGGGAGGGGATCCCGAGGTCTTACGTTTCGAGTTACATCCAGTGATCTCTCTTCCCTGTGATTCATCCCTATCTCTGCTCCATATATAAACATTTTTATCACTTTTTACGCATTATACCATCATAACTCAAAGGTACCCAGCCAACCTGTTACTATCGTGAGAAGTTCCTAAGTGATCACATGTTATGAGAGGAATTGTTACTTGTATTTCAGTTTCCTGGCTGGTAACGGGATAATCGCCGTAGTTTACTCGGGAGGCTAGTTTGCATCCATTACCTGCCGGACTAATAACATGGTGGTAACAGCTGACAGCCATCTTAAACTTCGTGCGCATGTGCAAGGAATAATCATTAATTGGCTCCGTGATTCCCCGCACAATTTAAAAGTGCAAAATTAATTATAATTTCCGGTAAAATAATCTCAATTACACAGAAAAATTGTTCAATTTAAAAATCGGTACAGAATATCAATAAGCGTAAATATTTTAATAATTTACAATTAATATTTATTATTTACAAATTTTAAGATTGAAATGTAAATAATCAATCCCTGAACAGAGAAAAAATTTTGTTGTTGAAAATTTATTACTTTGTTTTCTGATGTGCTACTACAAGCAGTGTATAACAAATAAATTTTCAAGGATTTTAAAGACGAATTTTTAAAAATAATTAGATAGTTAAGTGAACAACAATATATTTGAAAAAATGTTATTTTTATTTTATAAAATGAAGTTGATATATATTCAATTACGCCGTATCTACTAGAACAGAATAAAAAGTAATGGGAAAAATTACTAAATTTATAATTTGTAAGTATTCCCTTCATCTTTGGCTTCTGCTTATTTTTTGTGGAACTTTGATAGGTTTACAGCCATTGTGATCTCTTATCGAAGAAAAATCACTAATGTGGCAAGTACTGATGATAATATTCGATTTAACTCAACTAGAAATTGTAAGTTTCAAGTATGATGATGAAAGAAGGTGCTTTTCTAATATGAGTAAAAGTAATTGCTATAGATATATTCAATAAAAGGGGTGTCGATCCTCAAGACCATTTGAAACTTATTATTTACTTATAATTTCATGAAAAAGCAAAAAGCTGATCAGTGTAATTTATAAAACCCAAAATTTTGAATCTGAATCATTCAAAATTGACAGATCCAAAATCAAACTAACGTTTAAAATAAAAGTTGTAGATTTAATAATGCCTTAAATTTTGGAAATTCACTAGTTTATACGTTAAACAATATGACCTTTTTCAATTAAACTTGTTTCAAAATGGAAATGTTTGAAATTAAACACCGACATTTGAAATCAGTCGAAATTAAATAAAATCCATTTTTTCGTTTGAAAATTAAATTTGAAAATTAAATAGTATATATGATAATAATATAATATAATAATATAATAATATATATGATAATAGTACATCATGACGCGCAGGACCGAGATTTCAACTTTCGGTCCGCGTAGTGTATACGATTTTTCTTCATAGCCGGTCGAAAGTACGTTATTAATTTTACTTTTTTTGACTTTAAATGTTGACAAGCATGTTATTGATGCCTGCCCCCGACATTTGCGGCACGAGCGAAGCGAGTGCTGCTGGTCGTGGGGGGCAGGCATCCAATACATTCAAAGAGTCAAGTTTAATAATATTTTTCTAAAATAAATTAATTCCACTTTGTTAAAGATGTCTGTATAGCTTCCACTTTTTGTATGAATCGTAAACAAGATTGTAACGATCAACAGACTTATTTGGCAACGTATCTGTATTTACTATCAATTGTGCTTCTGCATCGAAATTTCTCACAACATCTTCCTCGTCTAAGGAATCATCAGATGACAACGTATTATTCATTTTTGCTGGGTTTTTGAATTAATATTCAATTAATTGACGACAAAACAGCTACTTCTAAGGTTAGAGGTAACAACAGCAATGACAGAGGTTAACAATTAGTATAATACACATGAGAAATTCTTTCCTCCCGCCGTTATAGAGGGCACGCGTGTACTTTCCACAGGGAGTAAATGTTAATGAGAAATTCTTTCCTCCCGCCGTTATAGAGGGCGCGCGTGTACTTCCCACAGGGAGTAAATGTTGAACTTTCGTCTCTGATATTAGGGACGAAAGTACGTACTTTCGACCGAGGTATGAAGAAAATTTTTTATTAGTATTATTAAATTAGTTTTAAAAACTTAGTTTGATAAGTGTAATTTCTAAAAGCAAAAAATTTTGAATCTGGATAATTTAAGATCGAAAGATTTAAAATTATAATATTGTATACTAAAAGTCATTTAAAAAATAAAATAGATTTCTGAATATTTCTGAACAGTATTGATAAAAGAGGCAATTTTGATTGTAAAAAACCTATTAAAATTGGAAAATAATTCCGTTCTCAACATTTTGCTACCTCGCCGGTAGCGGTAACCAAACAATTACCGGTACTGACAATAAGATTTCTGGCCAAATTTAAAATCATTCAGGTTTTATTTTGAAAGAATTACTTTAAGTTTTGAATATTTCACAATATGTCGAAAAAGAATCTGGAAAATATTAGGATTTTTTTTTCATTTTCCAGAATTTAGAAAAATTGTAGGAAAAACGAATTTATTCAGAAGATTTGAAAAGATTGGAAAATAATTTAAATCTTAAGAATTTCAGAAGTTTTTAAGATAATAAAGCCTAATATTGCTAGCAGAATATAAATGCTTTTCATTTTTGAAAATTAATTCTGAGATAATATGTAAAAAGATTTTAAAACATTTTGAAAGATTTCCAAAATTTTCAGAAAAGCATCTGGAAGATTTTAAGGTAATTTTTTCATTTTGCAAAATTAAAAAAGAAATTGAATCATTTCAAAAGATGTTTAGAAGGTGTACAAGTTTTGAGAATACTTCAAAATAATTTCAAATTTGAAAAGAATAATTAAAAAAAATAGTTTTTAAAGAAAATTTCAACAGATTTCAAAAGGTTTTTAAAAATGTTGAAAAAAATCTGTTAATTCTGAAAGATTTTCCCAAATTTAAGAAAAAATTTAAGTTCGTTTAAAATATAATGAGGAATTTGAGAAGTTTCGAAGAGATTAGAAATATTTTAAAATTTGAAAAGACTTCTTAGGAAAATTATATTTATGAAACTTAAAAACAAACTGATAATACTTATTTCCTGGGTCTCTTTTGCACGGTCAATAAAATTTAAAAACTCTTTAATTATAAACTTTGAAAATTGAAATTAAAAATTTTTTATTCATAAATGATAGCTATTAACACGCTTTAATTAACAAAATTTTAATTAAATGCATTTATACTTCAAAATAAATTTGTTTGTTGAACTTTTATAAATTGTACAATTCGAAGATTTAGATTCAGTTAAAAAAATATGAATCCACATTATCATTTCAATGCTTTCAATTAAAGAATAAATCAGTAAATTTGCGAATTTTTCTCAAACTGAAAACTTTTTAAATTCGAGTTTAAATTAAAAATTACATCATTTTTTAAGTAAGTAAGTAAGTAAGTAAGTATACCATTAAGCCATTTCCCTTTCAGGGTAGGCGTGACTGGAAACTTAACTTATTCCAATTGAAAATTCCATAGTTGTAGTTGAAAATTCATCTGTTTGGTTGAACATTGAGCTTTTTAACTTAAAATTTAGTTATTTAAGTTTTAGTTGAAAATTCATCTTCTTGGTTTAAAATTCAACTATTCCAGTTGATTTTGTAAAAAATCTGTTTTTTTTTTAAATTAATTTTTTCAACTAAAAGTTTAACTATTCCATTTTTTGTGAAAAATTGATATTTTTTAGTGGAAAACTTAAGTATTTGTTTCAAAATTCATCTATTTTGTAATGTTTTGGTCTGTTGTGTTAAAGGATGTTTAGAATAAACGGGAATTTGAAATCGTCCGTATTTGAAACTTTAGCGTGAGTGCTTAGAAATTTCAAAAGAATGTTAGTGAATGCAAAACATTAGAGAATAATATTTTTGTAAATTATTGTATGCGTAGCAATTTAGAGAGGCACAATGAGGTGGAAATTCGACAGAACAACGAAATATTGCAGTTACTATCGCATTTGAACCTAGGCAAGGAAGAATTATCGAATACTGTGTATGAACCACTAACTTGATTTCCTCTCAATACGGTTGCAGAGTTTCAAGAATTAGATAGTCGTGAGAGCAAGGAAAAACGTCAAAAAGTGGTAAATCTGGTATATCTATTAATTTCCAAGAAAAATCTAGCAAGAAATTAAGTTTTTTAATATCTACGTATATAATTTATTGTGGGCATGTAACGCTGTCCTCAAAAAATGTTGTCCTACTTTTTTTCTCCCAACTTATGCCACTCGAACTGAGATATAAAGTTCAAACTTTAGGAGCTAAAGTAGGAAGCACTAAGAAACGTTTATCTGGTCCTAAATCTTTATAATTACAAAAAAATGCTGTAGAAAAAATTTTAGAGAAATTTTTTTCGTGATTATAAACATTCAGGACCAGATAAACGTTCCTTAGTGCTTCCTATTTAAGATTTGAAAGTTTCAACTTGATATCACACTTCCTGTGGACGTAAGTTGGGCGAAAAATGGTAGGAATACCTTGCTCTTCATTAACTTTCTTTATTTCTTTATTAAATGTTTCAGCCTAATCACCTACTGCGGTTAGGGGGATGTAAGCTTAAAGAATTACTCAGTTGTACTTTGAAAGAGGTCGTGACGGATGATTTATTCTTGAAATTTACCTGGTACAAGGCGAAGGAAAGTGCAAAGTTTGGAGACACAAAAGTCTCCAATGTTTTTTATCGCGAGTATTTTTAATTACTTCAAACTGTAATTCACTCTTAAAAATGTTAATATCATCTTAGTAAGCGGTCTTGTTTTATATTTTTAGAGGCAGCTGTCAAGTGTCCTTTATTCCCTGGTCCTGAGAATAAGCAGATCTTTAAGCAAGCAATGCTTGAAGTGTTGAAAAGCACTAAACAAAGGTTCAGAAACAAATTAAAGAATCGCGAATTACAGGCGAAGCCAGATCTGGAAGCCGAAGAAATTAATCACAGAATCAGGGAGTTGCAACAACAGCTAACTTCCGCAGCTTCTTCTACTGATAGCGATCGCGATGGTGATGTCTCAAATAGCGAAGACGACGAGCAATTTTGAATTAAAACAGTTATTGTTCTTTTTTAAGTAGAAGAAAAGTTTAGGATAAAGGCACCAATTACAGCAGGCAAACCAACGTTTATTGTCGGAGGCAGAAATTAAATCCTTTCTATTATAATTATTTTGGTATGCACACTTACTTTTTATAATTTAAAAGTTCAATTGAAATTCATTCAACGACTTTTGTAAAAAAAAATCATAACAAAATTTTAGATAAAAAACAACATAACTTTTAGTTATTGTTCTTTTTTAATTTAAAACCCCAAAGCTTATAATACAGTTTTATAAAGATACGTGTACTTCTTGTATTTATATACATGTTGTATGTATACCATTAAGCCATTTCCCTTTCAGAGTAGGCGTCACACTACCCGATTCGGGTAGTGTTTCTAGGTGGATAGTTTTCTTGTAGTTATAAATAACTGCAAGTTTGGGCTCACCGCACCCATAATATGCCAACAGCACACAGTATTCTCGAATGGTCACCCATCCAAGTACTAACCGCGCCCAACGCTGCTTAACTTCAGTGATCTGACGAGAACTG
>CAKNYM010047277.1:0-78763 GCA_932195095.1 Andricus curvator | reverse complement strand
TATATATATATATATATATTATAGTTATATTAGTTATTAATTAGTTATATATATATATATATATATATATATATATATTATAGTTATATTAGTTATTAATTAGTTATATATATATATATATATATATATATATATATTATAGTTATATTAGTTATTAATTAGTTAATTTTGTTAATTTAAGTTTTCATAATTTTTTTTGGAAAATAGAAAGCTTGCGACTCATTAGACGAAGAATAACAAAATTTTAGATAGAAAAAAAAACAACAGCATCCTCGACAAATTTCTAATTGGCGCCTCATTACTCTATATACTAGCTTAAAAATATGTGATCTCTTCTACTTTTAATAACTTTTAGTTATTGTTCTTGTTTAATTTAAGAAACCAAAGCTTATTATATAATAGAGGTTTATAAGGATACAGTTCTTGTACAAGTACACTCTTGTGCTTCGGAATGTATAATTTTAATCCAGAATTTATCAAATGAAATACAATTTTAAAAATAAAGTATATTAAAAAAAATATATTTTTCTTTAATTTATGCACCTCAAAATAATATTTTTATAAATATAATTAACGGAATCCATTCATTCGCATTTCGAGCTTCCATATAGCCAGCACGTTGGGCGCTAGGCAGTCGGGCGGGCAATATTGCCAGCAATGGCGGATACATTGAGCTACTCACGTGCTTGAACAGTGGTCCGGTCAATCGGACCGCGTGCCGGCACATAGGGTGGCATCGTGCCGACATTTTGTTAATTCGCACATGATTGGAAGTTCCTTATAAGTTTAAACTGTTGTTAACAGTGTTTTTGTTTTAAATTATAGGTTATGTCAGGCAATAGAAATAAGTTAAGTGGGCATGAATATCATACAAAAGCGAAAAAAAATGCTAAATATCTTGAGAAGCACATCACGAAACTTCCAAAATTAGATGCTTGGTTCCAAAGATAAAACCAAATCTCACAGAAAAATTAAATGACCATGGGGACTCAAAGTTAGAAGAGAATTCACTCACAATTTTGTAGTTGTTTTAAATTCTAACCTCAAAAAATTTAACTGTATGTGGGAATGTTTCATCACCATTGTTTGTAAAGAAATGTATACATTTGATTACGAGAAAATATTTGTTGACAAATATGTATCAGTCTATTTGTGAAATATTTGTATTCAAATACGTGTAAACTAAAAAATGTAAAATTGGAAAATTAAGAAAGAAAGCTATTTTTGATGCCCTAAAATTTTAAATATACCCAGTGGGCACACAAGTCCTAAGTTTGTCCTATATACGTCTTTTGATGGACGTCTTGAGGACGTCCTGAAGATCTTTTAAAGGCATGAAAAGATCCAAAGGATGTCTTGAAGACGTCAAATCACATGACATAGAAGTACATTCTAAGGACGACTTTAGAATGTCCCGGTGCCCACTGGGTAAGTGATTAGTTGTCAGGATTTAGAGCTTGGATATTATTATATAAATACATCAACCGAATATGATTTAATTTTTCCTGACAGATTTAATTTTTCCTGACAGATTTAATTTTTCTTTCTCTATTCTCAACAGATATTCCCAAAACCACTATCACAAAATCCTGAAAATTATATTTTGAGTGGCCATTCTAGTTCTGATAACTTCTCACAAGATAGAGGTCTTCCTTTCAACAAATGAAAATTCCGAATATCCCAATAATCAATCTTTTAATAATATTTCACCGTTGTACCAAGAACTTAATTAAAAAAATTCCAAGCTTTAGTGAAGATCCAGCTAAATGGATAAGCAACGATGTTAAGTGGAATATTTAATCAAACACGGCTTCAGCCAACATATGGATGCTGATTTTTCGAAGTCGAAGTGTCAGTATACAGATCGCGTAAGACTGTCCAAGTCCCTATTTAATCGAACATTGCAAAATGTAGAAACTCAAACTCGATATTGGTCGATTTACTCGGAAAAGTAATACAGCATAAACGTTCTACAGGGTGTCCCAGACTCAAGTGGCCGGACTTATATGGCTGTATAAATATTAAAAAAATAAATCGAAAATTCCATTTCCAAAAATCAGGTGAAGCTTTAGTTTTTGAGTTATTAAATATTCAAGCTGGACCAATCAGGAGCGCTGTATAAACAGTCCTGCGTACGTGAGCGTGAGTCCGACGTAGTGTACCCTATTGAAAAACCCTGTGCGGGATCCCGTGACTGTTCCTGTACGTGTTCCTTTGCCAAAACTATGACCAGATCTCGTACAAGAAACGTTACGGGTTCAGCATAAAAAATTGAGACACGAACCTGTACACAAACATGTACAGGAACATGCGGAAAACGAGGGAATCCTTACGGGAATGTGTACACGTCCTAAGTGGCCACGAATGAACATGTAGGGGATACTGTAAAGAATCTAGCACGGTTTCCTCCATATCGGCAAAATTTTATTGTCATTAATTTGATGATGTGAAGGAACATGGATAATTATCTGTAATACCTGGCCTTTTTTATGACCTTGAAGATCCAACTCACCAGCGAGAGAGCTAAGCACCCAAGCGGATTAGTTTCACTAGGGTTCCTGTACAGGATTCTGTAGAGGATTTCGTACCGAATCCTGTACAGGAACCCTATTGAAACCAATCCACCAGGGTGCGCTACGACCTAGCTCTCTCGCTAGCGATTCTTTACAGGATCCCTTACATGTTCATTCGTCGCCACTTAGGACGAATACACGCTCCCGTAAGGGTTCCCTCGTTTCCTGCATGTTTTTGTACATGTTTGTGTAAAGGTTCGTGTCTCAATTTCTTTTGCTGACCCTGTAACGTTTCTTCTACTAGATCTGGTCCTAGTTCTAGGAAAGGAACACGTACAGGAATAGTTACGGGTTCCCGCACAGGATTTTCCAACAGGGTAGTTACTGCTGTGCTCCCTCGCTAACCCCAGCTCAGCGCTCGCTTCAACAACACTGCGTTGAAATAACGCTCACGTACGCACGACTGTTTATACCGCGCATCAGATTGGTCCAACTTAATTATTTAATAACTCAAAAACTAAAACTTTAACTGATTTTTGTAAAAGGAATTTGAAAATATCTGCTTGACGAACTTCATCTCCATTTCGGGACCCTGGCAAAGTGTATTGAAGGCTGACTAAATTGGACATATCTTTCAAAACTAAGAGTTCCTACGACATGAGTGCCGAAACGTATAGATCCGTCAAGAAGTAAAGATAACAAATTTGGATGATCACATTACAATCTAATAAATGCAAATGCAATAATAATTCACGTACAAAGTTCAAAAGCGTGATCCGTTGTAATATCTGTCGAAGAACGGAATGAAATAATGAACGCCTACGATTGGCAACCATCAGTATTGCTCGATATTTAACAGTTACTTAGTTTTATTTTAATTTCTGAATATTAATCATGTTATAGATTTAATATTTATGTTGATATTAAGAAATGTATAACCAGCTGTAACTGTGGATACATATTAATTATTCATAAATTTGCAATAGTGCATATAAATTCAATTTTTATCAACAATAAAAGTTATTTCCGGGAATGATAATCACTTTTCACTGTTTTTATATTAACAATCTTTTGTTCTGTTCTCAAAATTATCATAAGATTATGTTGTATATTCAAAAAAATTATGTCGTAAGTGTAATATAATAATATTAATTTTTACATAAGGACTTGCATCTAACACCCTTATGAAAACTGATGAAAGTGTATTTAAAAGTTAAAGGGAGATGATGATATTTTTCAAGATACTTACAATCGGTGCTTATATCGAATTGAAATATATCTAATTTTTTAACCAAAATAATTACAATCAAAATTTATTTATTGTTTCTTCCATTAGTGAAGGATATCTATACTTAGATTATATAATAAGCGAATGTTTGTATTCCATTTAATTTTAAGAATTTACAAGTTTGAATACCTGTAAAAGAAGTTTGCATGTTAAATATATTATTTGAATTTAAAGATTATTATATTAATGTAGTGAAGGCCTTTAATTCTAAGATACCGGAAACAATTAAAACATTTAAAAATTATTAATTATAATTTTCAAAATATTTCAAAAAGATATACTTATATTCGATAATAATTGTATATATATATATATATATATATATATATATATATATATATACCATTAAGCCATTTCCCTTTCAGGGTATGCGTGACACTACCCGATTCGGGTAGTGTTTCTAGGTGGATAGTTTTCTTGTAGTTATAAATAACTACAAGTGTGGGTTCACCACACCCAGGATGTGCCAACAGCACTCAGTATTCTTGAATGGTCAACCATCCAAGTCTAACCGCGTCCAACGCTGCTTAACTTCAGTGATCTAACGAGAACTGGGGTTTTCAGCGTTGTATGGCCGTTGGTATTAATAATATCGATAATATATCATTGATTTCTGAGACAAAATTTCCAGACCATTTTAGAATTGTTACGTAACAAGGTAGCAGAATTCATATAGATCATGCGTGTAACCAACATAAAGTACAAATGATATACGTTTGCCCCATAACAGTCATGTCACATTATTACATAGTTGTTAATAATGTATATTATGCACAGCTTACAAAACCACACACTAACGTCGTTAAATTTAACTTACGTAATTCTGTAACAATATGAATGTAACCAAGTTACGGAACAAATGTTACACGATTGTGTCATAACAGGTATGCCACTTTGTTACATCTCCGTTACTAATATACATTATACACAACTTACAGAACTACATCGTAACGCCGTTACAGTTCATTTACGTAACATTGTAATAAAATTGTTATAGTTCATGCGTGTAGCCAAGTTACAGAACAACTGTTACATTCTTCATCTATAACAATTACATCTCACTGCTACATAATTGTTACAACTTTTTTTGTGGAACTGCCCAGCTAACCTGTTACCATCCTGAAAGGTTCCTGAATGATCACATGTTATCAGAGGAATTGTTACTTGTATCTCAGTCTCCTAGCAGGTAACGGCATAATCGCCGTAGTTTACTAGGGAGGCTTGTTTGCAACCGTTCCCTGTCAGACTAGTAACATGGCGGTAACAGCCGGCAGCGATCTTCATTTATACATATACATTTTGGGTCTAACCTCTATAATGTAATTTCTTTTTTCGTAAGGGTTCAGCTGATAAATATCTGTTTTTTTATAAAAGCTTTGTTCACATATTATCTCCCTTTTCTGGAAGTTATTTATCGTTTAATTATGTTCCTTTCCAACATTTTTGCAAAAATATTCATAATTATAATTCCGAAACGATGTATATTTTGAGGTTAAGCTGTCATTGCACGTTGCGTTTCCAAACATCACTTTGTTACAAGCATGTGATTACAATGGCGGGATAATGTTACCTGCTTCGCTTGTAATTTGTTACTACTTTGAGTGGGAAATATATTGTCACTGGGTGACCAGCATGGAAGTCACCAGTGACTGGTTTTTTTAATCTTGTTACAATTATGTGACTATTCGGACTAGTAACTGTGTTAGCTGGGTGGTACATCTTCATTCGGTAAAAGGTTACTTAGCATTGTTACCTTCCAGTTATAGAACAAGCACGTCGCTGAACAGTAACACTCGTTCTATAACCAGATATAACACTGTTACCTCTTTGTTACGGAGCAGTTACAGAACGTGTTTTCTGGGTACAGGATTATGTTGATTTTGAATAGAAAAAGCATCACTTAACGAATCGACGAGGCTTTAATATATAAAGCTGAAAAGGAAATACTGACGATAAATTTGGCTCTCTATGCTCAGGAAATTATGTAATGGCTCTAGAATTAATAGCTGAATTTGACCCTTTTCCATCAGAACATATCAAGCTTCATAGGAACGAAGGTAGTAGAAAAAAGTCATATCTTTCATCTTTTGCTTGTGAAGAGTTTTTTAAATTATCGGAAACAGGGTAGTTTGTCAAATAGTAAATAAGGTTAAGCTAGCTAAATACTTCTCAATTAGCGTAGATTCGACTCCCGATGTACCTCATTCCAACCAACTAACATTTCTATTAAGATATGTATCTGAAAAACGTTTACCAAAAAAACATTTCCTTAAATTCATGTCAGGAATATAGTCAGGAGTTCAAGCGAGAATTTTGGAGCTAAACCCCCTGGCTATTTACGTTCCGTGTGCACTACATATCTCAATCTTGTGGCAACAAATACTGTCAAAAGTTCTTTGATGGTAGTAGTAGGTGGTATTAGCTAATCTAAAGCCTCAATCTTCTGTCGTGAAAAATCTATCGAAAACTAGATGGTCTAATCAAGCTGACGCATGCAAAAGTGTATGTAAATCCTGGTATTAAATTTTGAATGTTTTGTCTCACATTGCGAATGCTGAATGCGGGAAACTTGACACTCGCAAAGAAGCCTTAGGCCTTCACAATTCTCTCAATAGCCTTGATAATTGTCTCATTGCCCTTCTTTGGAATGATATTTTCGAAAGATTTAGGGTCGTTAGCAAAATACTACAGGCTCAGGATTGTCATATAATTCTAGTTGTTGAATTATATCACTTCTTAATAACGTACGTTACGAAGCTGCGGACTGAATTTAATAGTTACGAAAGGGAAGGCTAAAAATGTGTGCAAATAGACCTCATACAAGCAAGATGATTCAAAGAAGCGAAAACGGAAGTCGCACTTTGACTAAACAACAGGAACAGAGCATGTGTTCTCCGGTAGATATGATATGAAAATAAACATGTATCTTTCCATCATTGATAGGTTGGAAGTAGAATTGCAGAGACGATACGAAGCACACGAGGTACTTACAATACAGATTCGGCTTCATACGATTGTCTATCCCAATTTCAACATAACATTGCTCATGCATTTTTCAATTCTCGTCGTAAATTGCTCAGGCGAACGCTCATTTTCAGCATTGAGCAGAGTGAAGATCTACTTACGTTCAAGTATGGAACAAGTCATATTAAATTCTCTTGCTATTCTCTATGTCGAATCATCTTTCTTGCCAAGGATAGATTACGATGAAATTATCAACGAGTTTGTCGAAGGAGAAGTGCAAAAAGTGTTGTTGTAAATATCGCCTATGTTTTACGTGCATGTGAAAAGTGAAGACCTTTTTTCAGTACTTCGAATCGTAACAACAATTGTCAGAAAGGGCGGGACTTCTTTCATCGGTCTAGGGCGGCACTGAGGGTAAATCTGGCATTTTCTGTGGGTATTAAAGAATATATGAATCAAAACAATTTCAAAATATTTTTTTATAAGAATTCTAAATCAGCAATACTGTTATTAGGAATTGTTTCTAGGCCACCCAAAAGATGCCAAAATACCTAATGAGTACTTCTAGTTTAGCACCTGAACTCAGAAATAAGCGACAAGTCATGTTAGGTAAGGTTACTAATCTAGTAAAAAAGTATTTATACTACTGGCGGGAAATAGAAAAAAAAATTGGTTAACAGGTGCAATAACAATCCAATTCGCTTCTATAGAAATTGTTCTTATAGGCTTTGAATTTGGGAATCATGAATAATCAAGAATCAAAGAAATGAGCTAAATCGCAATTGATTGATTGATGGTCCAAGAAAGGCAATTTTCCGCTTCGTTTAATTTCCATGGTGAACTGGATATGAGAATGTAATCGATTAATAAAATCGAAAAACTTATGTAGTTCATCTATTCCATGTCTCCAGATGACAAAAGTGTCGTCAACGTAACGGCACCAAAATTCCGGCTTAAGCTTGGATTGGTTGAAGATTTTAGTTTCTAGATTTTCCATGAAGATGTTGGCTATTACAGCTGAAATTAGAGATCCAATGGCTCCTGAGGTTTGTTCGTGGAATTGGTTATTGAAAGAGGAGTAGGCATTATTGAGACAGTGTTCTATTAAAGGTATGAGATTGGAGGGGAAATTTGCAGAGGATTTAAAAATATCGATTGTATTAGAGATTAGTACCCTTTACGAAAGTACCAATTGATATACCAATCATACCAATGATACCATTTTGATAGCAGCTACTTCAACAGCCAAAAGCAATCTGTGTACAGATATTGAGCGTTTTTGGTCTTCTAGATTCTGCTCATTTATTCTTGTGGCTAGCTTTGGGCACTTAAGTAAGAAGAGTCGATGGTGTTTTCTCCTCACTCTTTTCCCACCTTTCTCTCCCAAAAAATAACGGCGCATAACATCTCTTGATGTCATTCACCTTAGCGATAAGATCTCTTAGTGCGACTTTATTTATATGAGGATACTCCGCAGCAAGCTTCGTCCGAAAGTTGCATCCCTTTTCGCTTTTGGTTTTATACTTCGCACTTTCGTATTGGAGACGCACCATTTCCTCTTTCATTGTGGTATCCCACTTGATGCTTTCCCACGGTATTCCTGTTAAGGTGGTTAGCTGCAAATTGCTAGCGCTAGCCAAAGCATCCTCAGCAGGCATAGTTGATGTTTTACTGTTTACCGTTTATCGCAGATGTTCTTGCTGGCCAGCTTTCTGATTAGTGAGATCTGCCTGAACATCTTGCAGCTCCCCATCACCACCATCCCGCATGCTGTGGTCCCCAGTGGTGGCTCCAGGGGCGCCCCGACGATCCGCGGAAAGCGACAAGCGTTTCAAAATACCTAAAATACTCTCCATGATAAATTATGGGGTATGGTCTTCATTTTAGTCCCTTTCCTCTTCGCTCTCTGCCTGTCTGGCTTGGGAAACCCTGTCAGTAGCAATACTACAGCCAACATAGCCGTCAAAGTTATGAAAGGAAAGCTCAATCCCTACCGCGACGCCAACGCGAGGACACTTTCGGTAGGAGGGTTATTATATTACTATTTTTTTAAAAGTTGTTCTCGGGTGAACCCGGTTTTTCATCATAGCCACGGAACAAGTCAAGTGACTAATGAGATGAGGATGTTGTTAGTTAATTTAATACGATGTTTGAATTCATTTGCGATGATGTTGTAGATATAAAATTAGGAGCATGGTGTCGTCCGCAGTTCGTCTTTTACCGCTGTTATGCTTACACAGCGGATGCTAGTGTTGGAGGTGACAACAGTCGCCTCTGGATGTTTTCTTAGAGCTACCATTATCACTCCATAGGTTTTTAGTCTCTTTTTTCCGGATGGTCTACGAAGTTCCTTACAATGCGACAGGTATTTAATGAAACCTCCTTCTGAGCTGCTGCCAGTACCCTAATTACTCCTAAATGTTCAAGATGTTTAGTGCTTCTTGCGTGCACATTGCCTGTAGTCTTAGCTCGCTATAATTGTGGATCGTGGTTGTATAGGTTGCCTGCAAATTTCGGTTAAGTGGACAAGCAATGTCGATGATGTAGACTCTCCCACCTTTTTTCTCTCGTATCACGATGTCGGATCGATTGGCTCGGATGTAATGATCCGTCTGGATAGTAACATCCCAATATAAGATGTAATCTTCGTTTTCTAAAATGGGCATTGGAATGTATCTATAGAAAGGCATCCATTCTGTTAAGAGTTCTAGGTTTAGGGCAAGTTATTGATGTATAATGCCCGCCACATGATTATGTCTGTGCGTATATTCTCTTTGAGCCATTACGCGATAACCGTCAGTAATGTGCTCGATGGAATCGTTGGTATCTCCACATAATCGGCACCGGTCAACCACGTTTTGATGGAACACGTATTTGTGATAATTTCTGGTGCTTTCAGCCCTGTCCTGAATCGCAATAACGAATCCTAGCGTTTCTGGATACAAGACGCCCTTTTTCAGTCAAATATTGGGCGCCTCACTATCCCCTTCAAGTTGATCTAACGTTTTGGGGTGCGCGCCGTGGATAGCTTTCTGTCTCCAATGCATTTCTAATTCCTCTATGATTTCTGTCCTGATATTCAAGGCCTCCTGTGAGAACAAATTTAAGGGCGTGGAGTGAAGATCAGCTTTTCAGATGGTGTTGTAAAGCGCAACATCTCGCTTGCGTTTGGTGCTTCGTCATTTCTACGCGGACGGTTCTGTTTAAAGTTTCAAGGTCGGTGTTAGACCATTTGATAAACCCAAAGGAGAACGTGAGGACAGGGATGGCATAGGTGTTGATTGCTCTGATTTTGTTTGACGAGTTGAGAGAGCTCTTTAGAATCAATTTGAGTCTTGTAGTGAAGGCAGTCGTTAGGCTTTTCTTAACTATCGTATGCTGAATTCCTTTAGATTTGAGAATACGTACGTATTTATATGACTCGCCCTCAGCCATTGCCTCGATGTCATTTTTGAAATCGTTCTATAGCTCTACGGCCCCTAATTCTGCTCTGGTAAATGCATTGTTATGCAATTTTCTAGTCCGAACTCCATGTGGATATCATCGGAAAACTGCTTTGTGACATCGATTACTTGCAGTTTCTGATCCGAACTAGAGTATAGCTTGAGGTCATCCGTGTATAGAAGATGGGTCACTTTATGGTCATCCTCGTTATTATGTATTCGAAACCCATGAAACATGCTATTTAGTGTTTTGATCAATGGGTTTAACGCTAAACAGAAGCACAATGCAGTCAAGGAGTCTCCTTGGAAGATACGCGTCGCAATGCGTATTGATCTAGTTATTCTTGGTTTTCATTGATCGAAATACTTGATTCTTGTACCCCAAAGCATCATCGCCCGACTTAGAAAGTCGATTATGCGTGGGCAGATTTTGTATACTCTTAAGACTTCAAGCAAATAGCCATGTGGTACGGATGGAAACGCTTGCTTGTAGTCAATGTATGCCATGTGCAAGTTCCTTTGATGTTTACGAGCTTGCGTCAGGGCAACAGCGTTCAAGGTGACTAGATCTTTACTGCCCGCGAGTTTTAACAACATCCTTTTTGTTCTTCTGTTAGGATGTCATTTTCGTCACAGTAATACTATACTTTATCTGCAATGATGGCTGTAAGGCAGAGTCTCGTTTTTTAGGCAACATATACGCAGTACCCTTGCGTATGAAGCCTGGCATCAGATCTGCGTGTTCGATGATCTTCTGACAACACCTTGCAATAGCAGGATGCACACTTGTCAGGTACTTGTACCAGGAGTTGTGCACCATGTCTGGACCTGGAGCTTTCCAGTTACATGTCCTTTTCGAAACCGTCAACACATCTGAAGCTGTGATGTTAGTCGGCTCCATTTCAGGGTTATTGCTTGTTCTTGCTTTCTCTAGTTGTAACCTTGCTGGTTATTCTGCTTTACACTTAGTTCACGATAGACCCTTCTTTCATCTGCCGGGAAGGTTCGATTTTGTTGTCTCCTTGCGCTACTTTTTTTGTACCGACGCTGGCCAGCAGTAAGAACATCAAGTCTCTGCCGTTGGGAGTCTATAGTGTCACCCAATATTACTGGTGTCAATGTCTCGATGTACCGAGGGTGGATGATTTTAGTAACATGGTGTATCAGCTCTCTGGTTCTATTTCCTTTTTTTATATTGAGTCAATCGACCCAATTTGCACCTTACTTTGCTGACCTCCATATCCAACCTTATCTTCCACGGTGGATCTTGATCCCTACCTTAGGCAAAGACTGCATTTGTAGGCCTAGTTCTGCGGCCCAACCTTCGAACAGTTGCTAGAGCGGCACAATACGCAAGAGTTTGCACCTCTAACGCAGTTTGTGTAGCGTTCAAATGCATAGGGAAAACATTTCTATTCAAGTATCCTAATAGTGCACGCAGATCCTTTGTGATGTCAATCTTGGGCAGAGAATGCCTTTGTATTGGTTCGACATGTCTGAACTCTAGTAAAGCCTGACCAAAATTCCTTCCAAGGTGCTGTGGTTTTTCTCGGATTTCGCTGTTTACATCAACGTTATTATTTTCCAGATGTGATTCTAGTGGATGTGGTACTTGATGTTTATTATCCCTAGCACCTATGCCTGCAGCTTCAATCAGGTCTTGGTTGTCCACATCTTCCAAAGGGAGTTCATCAATAGAAAGCTGCTGTTCCACTTCCATTTTTATGGCAGCTATTTCAACGGCCGAAAGCAATCTGTTTACACATATTGAGGGTTTTTTGTCTGCTAGATTCTCCTAATTCATTCTCGTGGCCTGCTCTGGCCAAAAAATAAAGCCACATAACATCTCTGTTCATTTGATATGTTCATTTTTATCGCCTTCTTGGTTGCTGAACCTCTGCTTATGCTTCTGGTTGAATTAGGCCATCTACCTCTGCAGGATGTGGGAATATTATTATTATTATTTCAGTACCATACTATTTTAACAACAGTGGTTGATCCCACCGTAGCAGCATATGGTGGGTCAATGTTTGGCAACAAATTTGATCTTTTTATCATTCGAGTAGTTGGGCCGACTTTGAGCCGACGAAAAATTCGCACATGGGAGGAGCATTTACTAATCCAGAATGCATTTTGTTACACTTATAAAATTCAAAAGGTATACGAAATGAGCACAATTTGTCTGATTGCTCAGATAATTCTACGAGATAAGACTCATCTTTCAAATCTACCACTGATTATTCATTTTTACTTGCTAACTTCTCACTTATGTCTTCAATAGTAGGAGATCTATAAAATTCTCTTTTAATACCTTTATTTAGATCTTGAGGTTCCAAACATAACCATACAGATTTTTCTAGCGTTACTACTATTACGAGGTTAGTAACCCAGTCTGTTGGTTCTGTTAATTTAGGTGCGATTCCTATTTTTTCAAAGTTTGACAATGTTTCTGTTAAAGGTTTCAATATCGATTCAGGAACTCTATGAGCAGAACGTGCTGTTGAATAAGAATTATCTTTTAATCACACATTTATCTTTAAATTTTCCCACACCATCAAAAACTTTTTTTTTCTTTTCAATAAACTTAGTTTTTTTCAGTCTCTGTTTCTATCTTAGATACCAATCTATTAACCAACCTAATTTCTGACCCGAAAAAATTCCTATCAACAGCCGCGCTTTTACTCTTGCTACTACAAAATCTACCTTAACCTCTCTTCTTTATACTTCAGAATTTGGTGTAACCTTTTCCTCTACCTCTAATTAAACCCCTCCATAACCTTCTAGAGTTATTCTTGAGCAGCGTGATTTGGCTTTATTTTCTAACTTATCATATAACGCCAAAGGCCATACGTTTACCTGTGATAATAGATCTAGTGTAAAATTACTCTTGCTACCCACTGAAAGGAATAATTGGATCGTACACGCATAGTTCTATTTATTCCAACCATATTGTGTTGCTCGCTTACCAACAACCATACGAAATTGCTATTTTAGGCATACCATTATGATAACGTATTATAGCAAGACCAAGAATATTTTACCAGTAAAGTATCCTAAGTCGTATTTCTCAGTTATAGACTTGTGTCACTGAAACTTTCATATCAGAGTTTGGATGTTTCAACTATATTGGAGCGATTTCATATATTAATTTTATTTGGGGTTATATGTTAACGAGTACTTGAACTCCTCAAAAATAAAGAGTCCACAGTATGTTTTTAGGTCAAATTTATATTCCACTTGCAGCATAAAAACATTATCTTTAAATTTTTACTGAAAAAACTTTTATTGATGTAATATTTATCCCTAATTTGTTAATTAACTAATTTAACATAGAACGAGTGACGAGGCGCATAAGCGTCGCTTCAGATTGTTTCAGGTAGCATTTGAGAACTGAATTCCTAAATCACACGTGGGGTAAAATTTTCCAAGTGTCCTCGCCTAAAATTTTGTGGTCGCCTATCTTACTGAAACTCAGCCAGATTGCAGTGCTAGTGGACATCTTAAAATTCTGCAAAGGGGGCACACCCGACTGCTAACTTTCAATTTTACATAACTCCTGATACAGTTACCCAATTTTACTTTATTATGAAGATTTTGAAAATGTATTTTAACGACGTTTGCAATAAAAATAATCATTATACAATTAAACAATTATTTCACCTTGGGTTTTCATTTTAAAGAACTTTTTTGACGTTTTCTCCGAATGCGGCATTTTCTTTTTTTTTCAGTAAGCTAGAATAAAAGCTTGATGTTTTCTGTTGAAAAACATTCCAAAACGTGAATGGGATGGAAAGTATTGGTTGAGTTGTAGAAGTAGTGGCTCTAATACTTGATCATAATGATTTTTCTGTAATATTTGTTATCTCCAAAGAAAATCATACCGTCGCTGGTAAAAGCCTTAAAAATTGGTTCGATTCTGCAAAGACTGCGCCGGGTACACAAAAATATTATTCTATTGTACTATCTCAGGAATTGACTCTGATTTTGGAGAAGTATTCGTCATCTCCATAGCATGACATTTTCCCGAAGAGAAAGATCGCAAAGAGAACCCGTAGCACGACATGGATCTACTTGTGATATCACTAGAAACGTTTTTAATGCAGTACTCGAATTTATCTCATGAATTGATGCTTAACTTCTACGAATTTATATATGTAATAGAGTGATCATTTTATACTATTATACTGATTATACGCTATATCTATATAGCAATTACATGTATATAACTGCGTTGTAGCTCTGTAATTAGTGAAAAACTCTTGAGCCTAAAATAAACTGAATATGAATACGAAAACCAATGAAAACGCATTTTCTAAATGTGTACATAAATTGTTTTATATTTAAAGTAAAATCACTCATTATGTAGCAAGCAATAGTAGAGCAGTGCTATACGTCAATGACATAGAGCGATGTATGACTAAACAATGTTTTCAAAACTAAAGAAAAATACCTTTTTGGATAATATTTTTACTATTATATGACTGCATAGGGTGCAGGAATGATTCTAGAATACGATTTCCTTGCTAACTACACTTCGAAGCAATTTGTGTATAACACACTTTTGTAACACATGCTTAAACATCTGACTTTGTGTTCCGGATTGGTTCTGGATATATCTGGTTAGTCGCACATTGTAGGGGTTGTTGTCTTTTCCGGTAATAATGCTTCCAACCAGAGGGGAACGAATAAACGCCCTTTTTGTCATAGAAGAAATCAACTTCTGCCTCTGCGTCCCGGATTACTCCAGGACAGACCCGGTTAAGGGCAAGTTGTAGGATTTGGTTTATTTTCAGGTCATAAATGAAAATACTTGTTCCGGAAAAACCAGGTGAAACGTACATTATGGGAGTTTATTTCTTTTTTGGTAATAATAATCCCAGACATGTCGTGGATAGACCCGGATAGATGCCCTTTTTGACATAGAGAGAATCAACTTCTGGCTTTGCTTCCCAGATAGTTCTCTAGTGTACCAGTTAGAATAACACACATTGGTTTCTTGTACCTGCTTTGTCCCAGGTAGACCCGGATAGACTCTTCTCAGGTAACACCGAGACAAAGTTACCGACAATTACGACCCAATGTAAAGTAAATGTGTGCCGTGTCTAAAAAGTGAATTTTCGTAAATACCGTAGTGTTTGTCAGAACGGTTGCTTAAGATTCCTTTTCTGATTTTTATGTTATTTATCTATCTGAAACAACTTCATAACACTTTACAATCTGAAAAAATTTCAAGATTTCCGGATATTAAATAAGTACCCGGGTAGAGACCTGATAAATACGTACACCTGTATATCCCGCAAACTCGTATACCTGGCATGTTAAGCAGGGCGGCATGACGTCATCAGAGCCACCATCTAACATAACCTGCATATAGGCAAATATTTATATCAAAGTAGCTCATGTAATGATACCGACTTAACTTACAACCGTTACAATTCTAACTATTTTTTTTGTATCTCTTTTCAGCTTTTCGCAATTATTGTCTTTGGCTGCATTAGTAGTAAAGGATATGTAACCGATTCATCAGGAAAAGAAACGTGCCTGTATAACAGAGATGCCAATGCTTGTAATTATGGAGTTGGTATTGGTGTTTTGGCTTTCTTAGGAAGTTTATGTTTTCTAGCAGGGGAGTATTTATTTGAACAAATGTCTTCTGTGAAAACACGAAAGCATTACGTGCTATTGGATCTTGGGTGAGTTCAAACAAGTTTTTCTCGTTCTAAAATATTAATTTTGAGGGAGTGCAAAAAACACGAAAATTGACGTTCTAAAGAGTCGAGTCAAGCTGAGATTGATAGATTCGAGTCGGGTCGTTATATGCCCAGTACGGAGGCACCGACGTTACCGCTTCTGCTTTGCCGTATCAGTCAGTTAATATGTTACTCGTATTACTCGTCACAATCTTGGATTCAAATTTTCATCTCAAAGTTCATCAGCAACCCGAAAACCCCCTTAGTACTGAAGATCATAGAAATTTTGTTAACATAATCTCGACCTCGATCAGATTCGAAGATTTCAGTTTTTTGCATACCCTTAATTATTTTAATAATGGAGGAGTGTCAATAAGATTTGTTTTTGGTCTAAGAAATGGAAAATGATTTTTTCTTTGCACTAAAATAAGAAGCTTCGTCTAGTTATATTTATTGGAAAATGATCTGTTATTTCTAGACAAAACCCGGCCTTATTATTATTATTATTGTTTTGTTAACTTGTTCTCGGGTGAACCCGGTTTTTCATAGCCACGGACTAAGTCAAGTGACTTGTGAGATGAGGATGTTATTAGTCAATTTAGTACAATGTTTAAAATCATTTGCGATGATGTTGTAGGTACGAAATTAGGAGCATGGTGTAGTTTGCAGTTCGTCTTTTACCGCTGTTATGCTTACACAGCGGCCGCGAGTGTTAGAGGTGACAACAGTCACGTCGGGATGCTTTCTTAGAGCCACCATCTATTAGTTACGAAAGAGTGATATATCTGAAGCGTATTCATTCAGCTGATAAGTATCTCCATATACTTGCCCCCAGAAGACTTTAATCTCTTCTTGACTAGGCGGATTTTTAACGGCACATGGCGTTTTATTGAACAGACGGGAAGGATGAGTAGAAAAGGTGAAATTTTCCTGAATCCACTTTACTCGTCGTTCAAGGCGCTCTTTCGCTGTTGGAAGAGATCTTATTTCTTACGTCCAGTGCTGTTTGATGGTCAACAGTTTACACTTGTTCAGCGTGTGGTTTGCTTTCCTTAAGTTTCGAGCAAGTGCCCTAGCTTTTGAAGTGAATTTTTTATTTAGTGTTATGTAGCTAATCACACACTGAACATTTTATGCATGCCGTCTCGCCGTTTTAATTTTAAACTGAATTTGTGCAGTACGCTCGCGAGTCTTACTCAGACTTACTGAAGTATCGTTACTTCTATCGTCGCTGAGCAGGGAGACCGCCCTCTCGTAAACTACACAGTTTAGATTCCAGAGATTAAAATCTTCGGGGAGCAAATCTGGGAGAGCAGTATTAGCTTCAGCTAATTTGTACATCCTGAGAAAGACTTTTTGGTGGATTTTTGTTCCCCTAATTCTCACCTTGGCATTATTGGCTATCTGCAAAGGTGGTCTTGCTGAAATGGGTCGTATATTCGCTGGAGAATGTTGCTCTTCTAGATAAAGAACTTCATATCAGTTTTTGCGCAAAAAGGATACCTGATCTCTTAAATACTGAGGCATTTTATGAGCATATTCCAGGTGCATATTGACCCAACGTTCACGTAACATCTGCATGAATCCTCTTCGCGAAGGTGAGCTTCTTTGCCAATAGGTAAGGATGTCCTTCCTGAGTTGTCCGAACATTTAAAACGATGTTCTCAAGTTTGTCCGAGGCCATTGCCTGGTCGTCGCCTCGGTTCTGTCCTATTGCCACTCCCACTCCCATCTATTATTATGATTGTAGAAGGTGGAATAACATTTTTTTTGATCTTCTAGTCTTTCGTTATGAGCTCTTTATTGAGCTGAATAAAATGTTTATGTTGGAAAAACATTTACACGCACGTTTCGCTTATTCCAATTACCAAGCATCATCAGTAAAACAAAACATAAACTTTTATAAGTTTTAAAAACAATCTCCGCAAACGACGTATAACGTCCATCATCTGTGGACGTCATGTGAGTGCTGCACCAAATTGTTTTCAAAAATGTTTATCTTTAGACCCAATCCATAGACATGAACTCATTTTTGTTTTTGTAACTCTATTTTTGTTACTTAACTTTTTTACTATGGAAAAACCTCTCCAAAAATCTTTTTGTTCTGAACTGTTGTAGTTGATACACTCTAACCTCTATTGCAAAATGTTGTTTCTTCACTCTTTTGAGGAACAGATGATGGAGATTATATGCGGTTTGCGAAGATGTTTGTAAAACGTATGACAGTTTATGTTTTGTTTTACTGATGATGCTTGGTAATTGGAACAAGCGAAACGTACATCTAAATGTTGTAGGCTCCGGAATCTACGATCATGGTTCCTTAAGGCAACCGATCCCGATGTAACTGGAACGTGTACGTCATCCACTTCTGCTCCTTCTGTCCTAGAAGGTAAGCAGGAGCGGGAAATTTACGATCGTGCAATAGTGTTAACGGATCAGATGAAATGATACCAGAAGAACAGCCTTTTGCATTCGGTTCGCGATGGAATGAGCCTGACACTGGCAAGCCGGAATCTTGTTGAGTTGGCATATTGACCCAACAGTCATGTAACCTCTGCATGAATCCTCTTCGCGCCGGTGAGCTTCTTTGCCAAAAGGTAAGGATCTCCTCCTGAGTTGGTCCGACTATTTAGATCGGTGTTCTCACGTTTGTCCGGGGCCATTGCCTGGTCGTCGCCTCGTTTCGGTCCTATTGCCACTCCCAACTGAACCATGGCCTCCATCCAAGAGAGTCCTATTGTGGGTGGCACTGCGCGATACTGGTGACGTAACTGCATAATTCGTTGCATTGGGGAGTTAGCCCAACGCAACGTGGCTGAGTGCAAGAGCCGGAGCTCTCGGGCGATGGGATCTTCACATTCCTACGCTGAACACTCTATATTATTATTTTTCGTTTTTACGGGTCTATAAAATATTTGGTGCATAATAATCATGGATAATGATGATAATAATTAGACTTCTAAGAGTCTATAAGTAATTATTATTGCTATATATATATATTTATAACCTAATATTATATATTATTATATATACTTACATATACTTATATTATTATTAATAATTATTATATACTTAAAATAAATAAGTAATTGAATCTATAAGTCTTAGATGAAGTCTTATCCTAAAAGATAATTAGACTCCTACATTAATCTGCTTTCTTTCTATGGTCAAGAGTTCATTAGTCCTCTTAGTACATGTACCAGGTATGAAATTTTCAGAATGCACCCTTTTTTTGGTTCCCTCCCAATATCTCGCATGCTCCTCCGGGAGCCATTTACCAATGGCTCCTTTCCCTGATGCGTATGAGATACCGCAGTAAGGTTGTGGGTCAATTAGGGGTCAAGCTCCCGTCTTAGCAAGTGCATCTACTTTCTCATTACTCTCAATATTTTTTACTGGCAATCTTAAGAAGAACTTGAAAGCGACTCCAGACTAGTCTGGAAGTAAACTTTCCAGACGTAAGAGCCTTACTTGCTGCTTGAATGTCAGAACAAATGTAAATGTGCTGGCCTTCATAAGCCCGCTTACACATTTCCTCCATGCAAGCTTTAATAGCTATAATTTCGATCTAGAAAACCGAAGGGAATGTGTCCAGTCCTGTTGTTCTTTTAGCCCTGGGCTTCTTGCCACAGATTCCAGCCTCTGTTTCCAAGGAGTCTTTAGAGCCGTCTGTGTATCAAACGAGTCCTCCTGGTGTAAATAATTCTTTCATTCTCCCTTCATTATGCCATTCTTCCTATTTAGATAAGATGACCTTCAAGGGTTTCACAAAGGATAATTTCCTCAACATAACATCAGTTTGTATAGCGAGAATATTATAATCGCATAGCATGCGCTTATTGATATTATGTAGATCTGTCTCCTCAATATCACTAAGGCTACCCGCTACTAGTAGTCTACAGACTTTCGCTGCCGTAATCTTTCTTACGAAACGGTGCAACAGCAGCATTTTCAGAATGACCTCAAGAGCTGCTGTTGGTGTTATTTTCATAGCACCAGTGATCGCCAAGCAGAAAACCCTTTCGAGGCTTTCCAGTTCTGAGTTTTAAATCCTGAGTTAAATCCTGAGTTTTAAGTCCCAGGTTTTCCCTATTACGTATCTAGATGCCCCAAAAGCCTTTTTAGCTTTCTTTACCATTGTGTCGACATGGAGTTTCTAGGTTAATTGAGGGTCAAATATTACTCCTAAATACTTTTCTGATTTTGAAAATTCTACTTCCCTATCATAAAATTTGAGATTTATAAGGCCATGGAGCTTCCTTCTACTGATAAACAACGGTCCCTGCACCCTTGGTCTACTATCTTGAGCGCTGACTGCATGAGTTTCACTAAGGATCGCCAAGTCATCCACATAGCCTTGAGTGTAAAACCCCGATTCGCTTAAAACACGAATTAAGCCATCAATGACAAGCGCACACTGGGTTGATAAAAGAATTCTTCCCTGTGGGGATCCCTTTATACTTTGGCCTTCAGTTCATCACCATGGAGTGAAGTATGTACCGTTCTGCTTTTCAACATGGAGTGCAACTACCTGTTTACGGTGTCAGTAAATGCCCCCTCTGTGTCTTGAAACGCTGCAATTGTTACTTTACCTTCTACCATTGTATTATTATTAATGCGGGAGGTAAACCCATAGAGAGCGTCGATGGTAGATCAGCCTTTTTGAGAGGTAAATTGATTCATACACAGAGAAGAAAATCTAAGTAAAATAGCAAGGGTAGGTCTAATAGGTTTGTGGTAGTTTTTTCTTGTTATCCTAGCTAGAATTAATGCATTTTAAGCACAAGTATGTTTCATACTAGGAAAGTTAAACATTCCATGCTCTAAGAGCAGTCTCACGGAGCGAGAAACCCCTATCAGTTGACCGTGTTGTGATTGCAAGGAACCCTCACGATTTCGAAATGGGTTTCTTGCGCTCCATATTTTCCCACCATACCTACGAAACAGCAGGCGCTGATAGGCGTGGCTGAGGACCACTGTTTGAAGAAAACCGTACCGAAATCGCAAGGTTTTCTTGCAACCATAGCACAGTCAAGTGAAAAGTTTTCTCGCATGGCGATACTACTTTCAAAGCATACGTTCATGGTCAGGTTGATCGTTCAAAAGGATTTTGCCTCATAGTAGGTATCCTTACCCGGCTTTAGAATGAAGATTGCCTTAACCTTTCTCCATGCTACAGGGGTGTATCCCATTGCTAAGCATACCTGAAAGATGACACAAAATAGACTCATCAAAGACTGAAATCATTCTTGAATTAATGATAAACGTTTATTTTTTAGCCTGCTGGCCTTAAAAAATTGACTTGCTTACACTTCCATTTTTTACAGAATTTTCTTACAACTAACCCTTAAAACTAACATCCTTCCACACCTTATATCTAACGCCGCTCGCTCTTATCGCATTGCCTTCCTCGCTTCGCCTCGCCTCGCTCGCATGTCCCTACTTTCTTGCTTGCCTCGCATTACCAAACTCTGCCTCCGCGACTAATACCTAATACTTAATACTTATCTACTATTTACAATATTTACAATTACTTATATTTACTTCCTCCTCCATTTACAATCTTTCCTTCTCCATTCCTCTTCCTCCTTCCTTCTCTTCTTCTCCGTCTTTCCCAATACTCCCTTCACCCATGCTACTGCCCTTTTGTCCCCCCTTTCATGCATCAATACCTCCATGCTTATCCCACTCCTTTCCACCTCCACGCACTCCTCCAACCAGTGCTCCACTCTTGCCTCCCCCTTCCCACATATTTCACACATCCTCTTTTCCCTAGCGAGCCAGAACCTATTGAAACCCTCCATGCACACACATCTCATCCTCGCTATAAGCTCCTGGCTTCCTTTCTCTCCTTTCTCACACAAATATTGCGCTCTCGTCCTTGGCATAATCCACACATAGTTCCCATTAAACCTTGTCTCTCTTATTCTCTCTTCCCCTGCTGTCTTCTCTCTCTCCATGCTGTTTTTCTTAACCAACTCATATACCTTCCTTCCTTCCTCATGCATCCTTCTCAATTCATCCATATGCAGTCCATTCGTTCTAAAATACCTTTCTCTTTCAACCTCCATCTTCCCACCCCCTCTCCTGTTCTCCTTCTCCCACCAACACTCCCTAACCAGCTTACTTCCCCCCTCTTCCAAAAATTTCTCCTCATATTTACACGCTCGACTCCCCGCTAGAATCCCTACACTCGTTCTCCCCGTCTCTCTCCTGACAATATAAGTAGGCGTGTTCCTTGCCAACCCCAGTGTCCACTTTACATATCTCTCCTGTATCCTATTTACCTCTTCGCTTTCCTTCCACCCCCACACCTCTACTCCATACAATAGCACACTCATCACTAGTGAGTCTAACAATTTCATTCTCCTTCCAAAATCATCTGCGAATAACTTCTTTCCCAACCCCCACACCTGCCTCATCACCACATTTGCCCTCCTCACTCTCTCTTTTATGTGACCATCCACTCCGCCATTCCTCCGAAACAAGCAGCCCAGGTGCACAAACTCTTTCACCGCCTGCACCGCCTTTCCCTTCCACTTCCACTGCCCTTCCTTATCCCTTCCACCTCCTTTTCTGAAAACCATAACCTTGGACTTTTCCGCATTCAGTTCTAACCTGTTCTTATCCAGGTATCTTCTCAACCTCTTCATCATTTCCTTTAAGGCCTCCTCGCTTTTTGCCAACAACACTATGTCATCTGCATACGCTAGCGACCAAATTCTAACCCCTCCTATCCTGACTCCTCCTACCACTCCGGCCTCCAGCTTACTTTCCATATCCGCAATTAAAATCGCAAAAAGCGTCGGGCTAAGCGGACACCCTTGTCTTAACACCCTATCCATCCAGAATCCCTCCGAAATCCCCTGTCCTCCTCTTACCTTATCTTTGGTTTCTTCATATATCTCCTTTACCCTCTCGATCAGGCCTCTCTCCACTCCCCTCTCCTCCATCGCCTCCCACAGCCTCCCCCTATCCACCGACGGAAACGCGCCTTTTAGATCCACAAAAAACGCGTACACTCTCGACCCCTTCTTCGCTAATTCTCTATCCACCACGTGCTGCAGAACGTAGATATTGTCGATAGTACTCCTACCTGCCCTAAAGCCCGCCTGCGTCTCTGGCAATATTCCTTTCCCCTCGACATCCTTCCGCAGCCTCTCCGCTACCACCATCGCGTATACTTTATACGCCGTATTCATTAGCGTAATCCCCCTATAATTTTCCTGCCTATCCCTCTCTCCTTTCTTATACAGAGGCACTATTAATCCTTCTCTCCACCCTCGTGGGAATCCCTCCCCCCTCCATACTTTCTTCACTACCTCCTTCAGCCTCTCCCTAACCTCTTGTGTACTAAACAGCCATGCTTCGTTCTCTAGACCATCCAGCCCTGCTGATTTTGACCTTTTTAACTTCCTTATCTGTTTTTTTATCTCATCGTCATTCAACTCCTCCATCTCTGCCTCCCCCGCTCTTCTACTCCCATCATCTCTCTTCCTTGCATCTGAGCCCTGAAATGATTCTTTAAAAAACTCCCTCCACTCCTCACTCCCTATCTTGTCGCTTATCCCTACTCTACGCTTCCTAAACCTATTTATTATCTTCCAGACGTCCCCTTCTGTCTTAAAATTTCCTAACTCCTCCTCCAGCTCTTTCTCCTTTTCCTGTTCTTTCTTCTTACACATCAATATAAACCCCTTCCTCATTTCTACGTACTCGTCCCTTTTCGCAGTACCCTCTTTCCACTTCTTATACTTCCTCTTCACCTTTCTTTTCATCTTTTTACATTCCCTATGCCACCACGGCTTCACCATTCCTTTCTTCTTCTTTTTGAATACCTTCTTTTGCACGCACCCTTTCACTTTCTCTTTTAAATCCTCCCATATCTCTTCCACCGTCCCCCCTTCGAAGCGTACCTTCCCTAACTGCTCCTTATATTTCTCTATCGCCTCCCTCGTCCAGCTAACCCTTTCCCCCGTCGACACTTCTTCCCCACCTTGCCTTCCGCCGTTCTCACCCCTTATCCACAACCCTAATGACTGATGGTCTGATTCTACCCTCCCTTCTACTGCGAATCTCTCCATCTCCTCCCACCCTTGCATATTCATAACTACATAATCTATTACCGATACCCCCAGCTTACCTACGTATGTGTATTCTCCCTCTTCGTCCCCAGTTGCCATACCATTTGCCACCGCCCAGCCTCTATCCTCCATCCAGTCCCTTAGAATCTCCCCCTGCTTATTTATTAACCTATCCTTCGAATTCCTTTCGAAGCTCTCCCCTTCCCTGTAAAGGCCCCCTTCCCTCCCCATCCTCGCGTTAAAGTCCCCACCCAGTACCACCATACCCTCTTCTCTTTCACCTAACAGGTCTTCCACCCTTTCTTTAATTCTTTCCATCCCATCCTTATTGTACACTGTCACAAACTTACACATTACCCCTCCTATCTTTACTTTCCTCATTTTCACTCCCTCCCCCTCTTCCTCTCCGTGAGGTTCTTCCTCTAATCCATCTCTAATCTCCGTTATAATTCCCCCACTAGCCCTTCCTTTCTTCTTCACTCTGACCGCCTCCTGGAGTCTCCACCTATACCCCCTTGGCAGCTTTGGCTCTATTTTATCCCATTCCTTTCTTTCCACCCACGTCTCTACTAGTCCTACCACATCAAATTCCTGGATATACCTCCAGAACTCCTCATCCTTCTTTTTTACCCCTGCTACGTTCCAGTAAAGCACCTTCACAACTCCTCTACCCTGCATTACCCCCACCCCCCTACTTCCTACGAAACAAATTCCCCTGCACTTCCTTCAACACCTCTTTCTCCTCGTCCCACACCCACATTTTCTCGTCTATTTTTATTTTCCGATATCCTACCTTCGCCGATCTCCCTTCACTCCTCTCCCTCCTAGCCCTGTCGTACAGCATTCTCTGTACATCCCTTTCCTTTCTCGTCAAATCGTGATCGATGAAAACTTCCTTATCCTTTATCCTATTTTTATTTCTCATTACCCCCAATTTTTCTTCCCAGCTCTCCAACTCCACAACCGCCACTTCTTTCTCCTTTCTCCCCTCCAACTTAACTTTCCCTACCCTGCCTTTATTCCACCCTATGCTCTGTAGCAGCGCTTCCACGCCCTCCCTTTCTTCCCCGCTCTTCATCTTCAACCCTCTTATCACAATATTATTTCTCCTGTCTGCCTTCTCCTTTCTCTCCATTCTCAACTCCATTGCCCTTATCCTTTCCCTATCCGCCCTTTCCTCCTTTTCATTCCTACGCTCTCCCACTTTCTCTTCTATCATATTCCCTACCCTCTCCCAAATACCTTTAATCTCGCCCCCGCTACCCCCGACTCCTATTTCCATTTCCGTCCTGCCCTCCACCTTCTCAAGCCTTTTTTCCGTCCTTTCTTTCCACGCCCTAATCTACTCTTCCATCTGTTTTATTTTAACTTCTTTTTCTTTTCTTTCCCTCTCTAAACCATCTACTCTCTCTCTCTCAGCTCTTTCACCTCCTTTTCCCATTTCTCATCTCTGATTCGCAAGTCCTCCCTCATACCTTCCATCTGCACCTTGGTCCCCCTTATGTCCTCCCTCAGCCCCCTGATCTCGCCTAACAACATCCCGAGAGCCTCCTTTTCCAACATCCCCTCCATTTTTTTGGGGGGTGACCTCGGTGTTATCCTGCTTTTATTAAACGGGCTCTCGACCTCGCTTTTCTCCGGACTCTCTTGGCTGTCTCTCTTCCTTTTCAAGAGATCCTCCCCGTCACTTGCGCTTGACGCTCTCTCCCTTACCTTCTCGCTTCCTTCGTTGCCACCGTCCCGATTTCTCCCTCTCCCCGACGCACCGCTCGATACCGGGCGACGCGTTGTTGGCCGTCGTGGCTTGTGGAAAATTCCCTCCCCGTCGGTTTCACTACCAGCACTGCCAGTACTCTCGCTGCCCACCTCCCGGTCTACCGCCGGTAACTGGGACCTATCCATGCAGTACCTGCCGCAACCGACAGATGTCTCTGCCAAATGTTGGCGTCTTTCGCCGCCAAATTTTCCTTTTTTTTCGCCTTTTTTTCAATTCCTCAGTCCCTGCAGACACCCCTTTCTCTCCCTTAGCATCCCCTTACTTTTCGAGAACCACCTTTGAACCCTCGAAAGCCCAGGACTCCTGACCACGAACTCCCCCGATTACTTGCCAACCTAACCTCACTTTCCCTATCCAACTAGATACCACCTCCCACCCACGCTGAGATACACTTTTTATCTCCCCAATTCACCCCACACAACCCTACTCACCTCCTCGGCTTCCACCCTCACACTCCACTCACACCTTCCACACAAATTCCGTAAAATTCTCTCTCCACCTGTCAATAAACACGTTCTCACTTCCGCCACCAACATGCAAGTCCTTCTTGAATTAATGCGGGAAATATTTTATTATCTCCTGCAGCTTAAATGGTTTGAATTGTTAAACTACCAACCTAATTTTTGAATAAGTGAAAATACGACTGGCTACTTTCCTATCTTCCATTCTCGCTCTGAAACTTGGTCCTCGTGAGGGGTATGACTCATGGTTCCCCCTCTCATGCGCGTAATCCAACTCCGAGCCCAGGAAGTGTACCCTCATTAGATGCTTTAGTATTTTTTATACGTCTCAGCTGTTTCGCCCGAAGGCCATATTAATGCCTTCACCTGACATGATAAGTTACCCCTTAAGGTTTCGTGGAGTCTAGCAGTGTCAGGTATATTCTCGATTCCCAGACATGACCCCCTCCATGAGTCCCTTACGGCATTCTGTATCTTATTATTATGTCTTGTGAAGGTTGCCCTGTACAAGTCCCAATTTTTATTATTTTTAGCCCTGTTAAAAAGGCGTCGAGTATACTTTTTCAGGTCCTCAAGTCTATCTGCCCAGTATATCGCCCAACAAACTGCTGATATTTTCCTTTTAAGTATACCCTTGAACACTCCGCTGATACTTCTCGAACATAAGGTCAAATCAATTACCTGGAAACATCTAGATGTCACGAAAGTAGGTGTATTACCTTGATTCAATGAAGTTAAATCAGTAGTAAGTGTCTTTACCACCCCAAGTCGAATGATGTGCGTTAGCATCACATCCGATGAGCAATGGCCATCCATTAACGGAGAATTATTCTACCAGATTTCTCCATTCCTCCGATGGTGGTGGATTCTGGGAGCCAAATGATAGGTACGCTGAGCGAATCGCCATAAAGAACATTGGTAATCCAATAAATTTAATATCGCCTCTGACATAAAGTGCTGCCCTACGTGTTCCTACAGAACTATGATAAGTAACTAATCGGCTCCACGGTTCTTGTATTGAAGCAAAAGCCGTTTGTTCCGCTGTCAAACGTCTGCTTCAAATAGTAGACGCTCCTTTAACGCGGTGAAGGTTTATCTGAATAAAATTCAGACTTGAAGGGGGACATCTAGTGTCCATTTTAACTTCCAGTTTTCTCCTCTACCCCTTCCGAAAACAGATTCGGTATTCTGTCTTTTGGTATAACTTTGGTTTTTGGGAGGATCTTCATATTGATCCTCTTCATCCCAGAGTGAGGTCTGCAGTAGATCTTCTTGAGACTCTCGACTACTCCTGGCTCTGCAGTTATTACAAGTTGGGTAGCTTGACTACCCGCTTTGTCATCGATAACTTTGTATCCTTCCATTTTTATGGTCGGATTTTGGATTACTATTCTCTTAAGTACTGCTAATGGTTCCACGGATACACCAGGAATCCAAGCTAGTACCCTCACTGGCCTTGGGAGGTCTTTGCTGTCGATCACTTTGATCTTAGCTCCCTCACAAGGTTGTAATCCAGCAACAGATTCAATAAGCCAAGTTTGGGATACTCTTGTCCGAACAGATGACGATGAAAGCATCATTTTTGAAGTGGCAACCTTTAAATCTTGGGATGAATTCTCCAGGGTGCACCCCATCCATCCATTTTCTTTTCAAATGCCGCTTTAATTTCCTTTACCTGGTCGACATTAAGTTAAAATGGGGCCTCTTTGAAGTCCCTCATTGACTGGTTGTTTCGTCCGATTTATTTAGCAACTAGAGTCCCAACCTCTTCCTAGTAGCTCCCGAAAATTCAGCTAGTCGTGGTTTTGATGTTTAGTTGGGCCCTCCGACATCAGCATTGGATGTAGGTCCACCTAAGTCCCTACGTCCCGCTATGCCAGGGTTACTCCCAGATGTTTCCTCACTTAGAGATTCCGAAGTATGCTCTAAGGCTCCTTTGGTAATTACTATATTCACAGGAGAAGATGCATTTTTTAGAGGGGTCGTTGCCGACTCCCCCTAGGTGTTTTGCTTTTGATTTTTGAAAGAACTCATTTTGTTCCCACGAGTAGCTAGCGATATATTTGAACAATCCCTACAGAACCCCACAGTAGTTAAGCTAGGCGGGTTCGGCAGCACCACTACGTAGTTCCACCTGCCACAGACAGGTGGCGTCAACAGTCAGTTCCCAAAGTCGGTAATTAAACTGTCGGTAAGGTAGGTTCCTGGCGCAGATCCTTAACTCGGCCAATAAAGATGGTCCCTGTTTCACCGACTGAAATCACGAGAAACTTTTATATAGCTGGCGCACGTGGGATCAGGGATTGTTCAAGTTCTGGAACTTTCTAGAAATTTGTTTTTCTAGGAGTTCCGATCAAAGTGGATCTATTTCCTCTTAGATTCTTATTTATTAAACTTTCAGGCTCACCTTAGTCGTTAAACAGTGGTCGAAATTTCTGGAAAGCTGAAACGAATTCGTGGTTCGCTTAACGTGGTGGGTCCCTCTAATACTAACCAAGAAGAAAATTCTGGGGATTCACGTGATCTTTGACGATTTTCTATCTATCGAACATTCTAGAAGATTTGAAAATGAGAAACTCTTGCTTGATATTATTAACTTCCACCTAGAATGGTACATTTTTAAAATTCAATTTTTCGAGCATTCCAGACATTTCTTTGTAGACGAGGTGATCTCTGACAGTTTTCTGATGTCTCGAGCCTAACAGAAATTTCTTTGTAGACGTGGTGATCTCTGATGATTTTCTATACAAGGAATTTTCGAGAAGGCTCCGAGACCTAAAGAAAGAAGTATGGATACAGGATATGAGTTCTAGTGATTATGCTAGGAAAGATATATCCGTGGGTTTCAGACGGTTCAACACACTAGCTGCCAACGGCGCTGGAAACACATACTTACATTCCGGAAAGATTGATCGAAGTTTATACAAGGTTGGTTGCACGCAGGGCTCTACCTGCATCAAGTTGCTAGAACCACCAATATTGGATGTGTACTCTTTAGCTAAATTCGAGAAAGAACGGTTGAAGAATGGAGAACTTTTGGAGAAGGAAGTTAAATTTCGTCTTAAATGCATTCCAACCAATGTAGAAGTCGCGAGAAATTTGAATTCATCTATCCGTAAATTAAATTCAAGTTGCTTCCTCCATCTTCTCAAACGTATCCTCACACATAGCATCCTCGAAAACTTTCATGATTCTGCTAGGTAGGAATACTGCAAACTGGTTTTCCAGCTCAACCACAATCCTGGTACCATACCTGGTTTGAACTTTACGAAACTTGGAAACGGTATACTTCTTCTTAAGGCTCAAGTCAAACAGCGGTATTGTAGGTATGATTTGACCCATACGACCAACTGAGTTGATCATTTTGAGATCTTTTTTCTCCAAAGACATTTCCTTTTTTCATTTTCTCTAGAACTTTCAACAGATGACTAACTTTGCACTGTGTTCGACGATAGACTGAAGCCACTGAAACCTGCAGCTCCTTTTATACTCCGTTACCCCTACTCTACTTACATTCTAGAAAGATCGATTAAAGTTTTTATGAGGTTCGGTCAGGTTAAAAAACTAAGTCACTCTTGCCTGCAACAAATGTCTAGAACCGTCAATATTGGATATGTGATCTATACCTAAATTCTATAACTATACGGATATGCAGTAGTATTTTACAGTATATAGAGTTACATAGTATAGTTATATGTTATATAAGGCTATGTAGTACACTTGTACGGCATATGAGGCTTTAAGATACTGTTTCAACAGCTTCTATAACACGGTTCTGTTCCTGGCTAAATGCTGGAAAAACAATGATCGGTCATTCACCAACTGACGATTTGGGTTGGTATCCGTTTTAAGAAACCACCAGTCGATAAGTTGTCACTGAAAACAGATGGTGCTAGCGTCAAGTCAGTTAAATTTGCGGTAAATTAAAAGTAGCATGTGAAAAATATAAATTTGAGCAGGGGGTAGCAATTTAAAAGTTTTACCAGAAGCAAAGAATGGTATACAAAGAAGAATTTCCTCAGGCGTAGTAAAGATTATAATTTTAAGGTTAGTTCCCCAGGTGACTGATCCAAAATGTATTTACTACATTTTTTGTTTGAATGACTGGTTAAATTAGATTAAAGAATAAAAATGATAAAAAAATTTAAACAGAAATTCTATCTAATCAATTTAATTAATTTAAGAGTGTTTAGGCTAAATTTAATGAGTACCAACAACATGAAATATGAATTCAACCCAGCGACGTTTGTAGAAATCCAGCACTGAGAGGAACGATAGCGAGCAATATTTTAGATTTTGAATTCAACCCAACAAAGTTTGTAAAGTACATCGCTGAAAGGGACAACAACCTCAAATACATTGGATTTTGAAACCAACCCAACGTGGTCTGTGAATATCCAACGCTATAAGGAACGATACTTGACAGATTTATTAAATGTATAGCAGCGCTGTTATGCGTAAAAATGCTTAATGAGCTTTTTTGTGTAAGCTCGAAGTCAATCTCTGACTTCGAGAGCTTTATTTGCGTTTACGAGTACAGGTATAGAACTAAGATCCTCAGAGAGGCGGCGCTTTATACATGCTAATTAGACGTAGAGTGGGGGTAATTTTTAGCTCGTAACAACCCCCTTTTTAGATTGAACTTAGTCTCTAAGTTTTGTTTTTTTATCTTTGAAGGTTTGGTTTTTTGAACTATGCAACCTGTTTCGTAGTTTGACAATGATTCGGGAGTTGGTTGGGTTTGGTACGTTACAATATGGGATTGGTGGACTACTTCACTTCTATTACTGAATAATGTGATTGTTTCTTAAACAATAATATCGGTTTTCGATAAAATCCAAATTGTTTGAAAAGGTCAGTTATTTTCCGGAGCAATGGGTTCTTTGTCCCACATTTTGAGTCAGTATGGAGCAACTACCTGATCTTGAAAATGGCTCAAAGCCGAGCCGAAACGTTGATCCTATTAAAAAATTTTGACAACATAATTTAAATGTGTCGTTTTTTATAAAACTGTAAGGACCAAAAAATTTTGAGTTATTTGGATTTTGATTTGATTGTTTTCGGAAAGCATCCCTTTATGCAATCGAGGATACCTAATTTACCTAAAGTATACAGAGTTCCTAGTCCTAAAGCGGCGTAACCTAAATATTGTAACCATTCTAAACTAGTTTTTTTTTAAGTACTGAGCCTTCTGTGGGTGGCAATAGTATGTAAGATATTTTCGGTGTCATGTAGGCTAATTATGGCTTGCTTAAGTTCTTCGTGTGATATTTGTTTTGGAAGTTGTACTAATTTTTGTTCTAACCTGTCAATGTATTTTTGTTCAGAATTTATCTCGTATGTTACCATTGTGTCACATGAGTTTCATATGATTTTTCTAATTCTAGGGTATCGTAGCTGCTGTACACTTTGTATCCAAATCCTGTAAGTTTTTAGGGTTCGGACATTTTTTCTGTTTTGATTGAATCTTCGCAACTTATGTCTAAGTCTAATGGTTTGGAGGGTACTATATTATAACCATTTATTATAGGTATGAAAGTTTCCTTGTGTAGCAGGTAAGGTGACTGATTACATTTGTTTTCTGAGTATCTTTTAAGTAAACTAACTTCGCAAGATTCGCTATCTATTAACTTGACATTAGGTTAGTTTCTTCTACATATTTTATATACATCTATCTTTTTACATTTGTCAATGGTCTGTCTGTCGGTTGGCACGTAAGAGTCTCGGTATTCAATGATCATGTCATAGTCGGGGACTATTGATATGTGGACTTTATTTACTTATATCGGGATAGGGACTATTCTTTGCAAGGAACCTTCTTCTTTCTCAATTACCGGTATCTCCAGTATGTATGTAAATGGTAGCGCGTACGTTGAGTTGTCTCGAATTCTCCAATGGTTTCTTGCAACATCGTTGGTGTTAAAATTTGGGGATGTACTATGCCGTGCTTTTCGTCGTTTATGGCGTTGATCGCTCTTTCAATATCCTCGTTTGTTCCATCTAATAGTATTGCTGCTAATACTAATTTTGAATTGACAGAACTATTCTTTGTTGCAGCATTCAGTCCGGAAGTGATGTTTCTTAAAAACTGTCTGTCGGTATTCTTCTTGGCAGCTATCCATTTATGGTCCATTGACGAGGAGTCTAAGATTAATTTAAGTATTTTTGTGTGATTTGACAGGATGCTAGCTATGTTTTTGTTGTCTGTATAAATTGTGTCAAATTCGGTGTTAATTTGTTTCATGTCGGATTCGCTCAATGTTCCGAACAGAGTTTTGGATATATCACCCACAAAATTCGCTAATCTTCTTTTTTGACGTTGTTTGCCTAATAACTTGTGTAGCATACTGTTTTTACTAGCTAGTCTTTTGTAGCGGCTCCTAACCAATTGGACTTCATAATAAGGTGTGCATTTATTGTTACAGGCTAGTTCTGCCATAGTAATGGTGGTTTCGATGGCTTTAATCCGGTTTTCGGTGGATGTCCAGAAAGGTCCAGAAGGGTGTCAGTATCGTCCGTGTAATAGGGCATTGTCTGATTTATATTAATTCGGATAATTTTGTCCTTATTTCTTATTCGTAAATTATTATTGTCTAAGTAGTCAATAACTTCAAAAGGGCCTTTCCAAGACGGGTCTTGTTTGTTCGACTTAGTATTTTTGATGATCTTTACTGTGTCTCCTGGTTTGTATAGGGGGTGTTTGTGAGTGATATTTTCGTCGAGTCTTTTCTTCGTTTTTCCGGTTTCTATTTCTATCCTTTCTCTAGCCCTTCGTAGGTTTTTTTCGTGTTTCATTTTTCACTTTCTCAAAAGTTCCGGATACGTCAGGGTTGGTGAACACGCTACTGATGATGGTATGTTAGCTTCTCTTCCAAACATAAGTTCAAAGGGTGAAAATCGTGTTGTTTGGTTCTTCATTGTGTTGATTGCAAAGTTAATAAATTTCAAATTGTCATCCCATTCGTTGTTTTTTCCTGAGATGATTATTTTAATCAGGTTCCCTAGGGTGGAGTGCATTCTTTCGATATTTCCGTTGGACTGCGGATGAAAAGCTGTTGTTTTTACATGAGTGATTTGTAATGCTTCTTCAAACTGTTGCATCATTTCTGATAGAAAGCTTTTTCCCTGGTCTGTTAGGATTGTTTTGGGTGCTCCGAAGATGTAGATGTACTGATCGAGCAGCCCTTCTATTATTGAACTAGTTTTCTCGTTAGCCATCGGGATTAACACCGTGTAGCGGGTTAATCTATCTTGTAGGCTCAGAATATATTTGTTACCTTTTACTGTTTCGGGTAATGGGCCGTATATATCGAGGGCTATTCTTTCATTGGGTATTGGATATTCATTGGGTATTCCTACCTTATGATTGTATATTGTTTATAGTCCATCAGGAATTTCTTTTTGATCTTCTACCAAAATTGCTTGATTTTCTTCGTCGGTTACGTTGCTTTTACAGATTTTTGTTGAGTTTCCTGGTAGGTAGTCTCCCTCGAACTGTAATGGTAGTTTCCATTTGTCGATTATCAAATCAGTTTTTGTAATAGCATATCTGGGGTATTTGTGGAAAAATAGCAATCCTATTATTCCATCTTCTAATAATGGGAAGTTTTCTTCTACTATGTGGAATAGTGTTTTTTTTCAAAATACTGCAGGTAAGTGACTTCCGTAGTTTCGTGTTGACCGTCTCTCATTGAGAATTTTTTATGAAACTTAAAGGTTTCTTGATCAAGCTGTAAATGGTTTCTCTTAATTATGTTGATTGCTGCTCCGCTATCTACTAATAATTTGTATATTGATCCGTCGCTTCTTCTTCCATGTATTGATTGTAATTTTCCGGATAATTTAGATATTCTGCTTGGTCCTCGTAATCTATGTGCTCCTGGATTTCCTCCGTTGTCATCTCCTCCCCTTTTAAACATTCTTTTTGGGGTTCCTGATGTTCCGGAATAGTTTTTACTTCCGGTGATCTTTTTTGGAACTGTCCCAGTTTAAAATTTTGGGATTTTGAAAAAAATTCGGATGCAAAATGACCAGGTCTTCCGCACTTGTGGCAGGACGTCTTTAATCTTTCGCTTAGTGGGTAATTCGAGTTTGGTACTCTCGCCTGTTGGGGTGTGGTATTTGCTGAAGGTCTAGTTGTTATTGGTCGGGGTTGGAAGTTAGTAGGTTGTCTAGGCACTTGGCTCTGTCTAAGTATTCTATCTTTATTCTTTCTCGTTGCCAAGCTTCTGCTTCCAGTGCTTCTTGCAGGGCTTTTGTTAGCGTGGTAGGTTTCATTGGACTAACCTGTGACTAAATATCGTATCTTAAATTCATTATGAATCTTTTGATCGCGCTTTTCTTTTCTATCTCTAGGGCCATTTTCCTTTTCGTTTCGGAAGGGTATTCTGCTTGTACCGCGTACACAAGGTTCTTATAGGCGTCTCTGAAAAGAAGCTGAGTATAATTCTTCGTAACTTCCTATTGAGATGTGTCGTATAACTTGTTCGGCGTTGTTTCTCATTTTTTCAGCTATTACAAAATCGTGAAGTAAGTCTTGATTGTCACAGCGTAAACAAGCTTTTCTTACGCTTTTCATCCATTCGTGGATACCGGCATCGTTAGTTCCATTAAGGATTTTAATCTCGGTAGAGGTGGATTCGTAAGTGCAGTTTGCTGATAGATTGGCTGTCTGATTTCTAATATGGGAAGCTCGGTGGATCGTGGGAGCTGTTGTCTTATTCCTCGTCTAGGGACTTCAGTTTTTTGAGCGTCAGGATCCGAATCGTCCTCTATAAATGCTGTATTTTTTGCAACTTGTTTAATTTCCCGCCTCCTGTTGTGATTTTCATCGTTAAGTGTAGCGAGTTCTTCCTTCATTCTGGAATTCTCGAGTCTCAACGCTTGCATTTCCAATCGCAATTGCTGAATGGGATCCAGAGTTAATAAAGAATCCGGTGCTATGTTAAGTGTTGGGCGAGGTCATTGCAGTAAGGAATAAAGGAATCAGGTCGTGTGATGAATCAGAAGTCTCGTCAGTATCGTCAGTCACGAAAGTTACACCGTTGTTTTCTCGATAATGTGCGTATGCCAGCGTAAAATATCAATCTCGCTCCTGTTATCTGATATGCGAGGTTATTGTTTGCTTTGGACGTATAGTCTTTTAATGCAGTAGAATGCAAGGATATCGTCTATTACAATTTCTCTGATTCCAAAGTAATGGTTTCTAGTATTGTTGAGGAAAGGCAGTGCTCTGGAGCACCAGGAGTATACCTTACCGGAATTGCAAAACTTCGCCTCCCTAACGTGAAATTAACTTTGATTTCACGTTAGTCTCCTTCCTCAGACAGCAAGAAGGACTGATTCTCTTTGCAATTCGATACGATTTGTTTTCTATTTAAATGCTTACTTCTTCTAAATTCGCTGGATGGCTAGATCCTTGGCTTGTTCACTTCTTGAATTTCGAAAAAACAGTGGTTTTACGTTTTATAGCGGCTACTCAATTCACCAACTATTTTTAGCCACAGTTTTCCTACTTGTCAGGTTGTCATGTCACCCGTAGGTAGATGCGGAGTTCAAGTGAATTTCGTAAAATCTTTCCTTTATCGTCTTAAATGAATTCCGTAGAATTCCTTTCCAGGATTCGTCACAAGAATTGCTTTTATAGGATTTCTCTATTGTATCCGTGGATATAGAAATCGAAAGAGCAATCCTGGCTCAGAGAGGCGGCGCTTTAAATATACTAACTAGACGTAGAGTGGGGGTAATTGTCAGCTCGTAACAGCGCCCTCTATCAATAATTTAAGTAGCTAATGATTTAAACTTTACTACTATTTGAAGAAACTAGAGTGCTGCCGAATTTCACTAACTGATACTTAACGAAGACAGCAGATTTGAATAAATTTTGACCTCTCATAACCTTAAATGTTTGTTTATTCAAGAAAAAACACTTAACCTATGTTCACAATGTAGATTCTCAACTTAGGTTAACAAAATGATCTCTTAACGTAATTATACAAATTAAACATAGTAAAAACAAAAATTCATAATGTTCATGCTTGCTAAAATATTATGTTTCTTTGACGCAATATGTGGACAATTGCTTGACACTCGGGACTCTGTAATGAATAATGAGAGTTAATGTAAAATCGCAAAGCATCTACAAGTTCGTTAAGATCTGTATGAAGCATCATACAGCAGCATTGTCGACTTGGTTGAGAGTACGCCTTGTACATCAGTTCACTAAATCCATCTGAATCCCCCTCCTTCTCGTCCACCTTCTCCTTCATCTTCTCCTTCTCCTCTTAAGTACAATCAATGTCATCAACAGCTTCATTGTCATCATCATGTTCCTGATCTTCCAATTCTTGTTGATCCTCCTCCTTCTCATTTTCATCTCAATATCCATCTTTCTTGTCCATATCATCCTGCTTCTCATCTTCCTTCTTTGTTTTCTTAGTCATAAAAGACTCAAAGACATCATGATATTCGGCATTTTTTCTGAGAGAGCCTCATTTGCGCTTTAAGACATCCTGCAGTTTGGTCACTACTGAACTACTACTTTTATCATTTTGTTCATTGCTGTTATTATTTTTAGTCGTTTCTCGAGGTTCTGGCAACTTGAGAGGAGTAAACTCATGACAGTTACTTTCTTCATACCCAGTCACGTTGACGGGAAGATTTTTTGCTTTCTGGCATGAGTACATCTAATGCCTCTTCAGGGCGTCGGATCGGGAATACACGATTAGAAAATCTTGACAAGTAGAAGTCATCTTGATGCTGCATTTTTTTTTTGTTGAGGAGCTGAGAATGCATTTACGCACTGAGTGTGGGACTCGACCTAAAAACGGTAATACCCGCTAAACTCACCTCCTCTTCCTTCCAACCCATGTTCCCGGAATCCGCTTTCGCATTGCTTCAGGAACACGGGTTATAGGTATTCTACGCCGTGCTTCGGCGTCCCGCTGTGTTGCCAACCTGAACTTCTTTTTCTTCTTGTTTCCACCCAACCAAGATGCACGCATCGTCCTCATTTGTGTGTTGGTACCACACATCGGGCTCGTCGGCCTTCGGCATCCTAGTTGAGTGTAGTCATTTATTGCCGTCGTTCGTCAGGCTTTTTCATCAAAGCTGCCTCCCTGAACGACGCACACCTCATCGTCCCCGGCAGATGCTCGGTTCGGGGACTCCCTTCCTCTGTGGCGCAGAGTTAGCACTGCGGCGTACCTACGTACGTCGCAGCCCTATGGCCCTCTTTGCCGCATCTCCTGCACGCTCTTGTCCGGTTCAGACCCTTGCAATTTGCCGCCATATGACCGAAGTCAAGACAACGGTAACAGCGTAGCACCTTCGTCTTTTTCCGGATTCTACAGGACATACAACCCACCTTAAGATGTCCTGTCCGGATGAGTCGCGAGCTCCTCATTCATCCCCACATATGCCTTGAGGTGTCCCCTAAAGGCCATCCTTGTCAAACACACCTTGACATTATCTGGATCGACGCCGCCAAAGTGGTGGCATACCGCCTCCGTCACCTCCTCCACGTCGGTCGTCGTGTCCAAATCCAGGACCTCGACTTTCGTGCGTGGGACGAGCTCTCGCACGGAGTTTCCTGCGCCGACCGCCTCTCTGATGGCAGACGACAGCTTTACCCTGCCTTACGCCACAGGGCCTACCTCGATGAGGGCCTCTTTTTTCCTCTTCTCTCAGACACCCTTGATTTTGACACCAAGTGTGTCCGGTTTAACCTTCTGTTTGAGGTCCTTTAAGACCTCTGCGTAGCTCGAACCCTGAGCCGGCTTTATTAAAAGCGCCTCAGATCGGGCTCTCCTCTTCGGCTCCTACTTCCTCGTGAAGGGTGCAACTGTTGTCGCCCCTACATTGTTTTTCTTCGGGGTAGAGGACGCTGCTGCTGTGGTAGTGCGCGTCATCGGCTTCTTCTTTACCGGCTTAGAGCAGCCTGCCTCAACGGGACTCAACGTGGGCTCCCTGTCTCGCTTCCCAATATGGGTAGAGGGAGCTACCACAGCTTCGTCAGTCTGAGTCCCAGATTGGTTCGTGTTCATCATCTTTTGCCATGCCTTCTTCATATCTTCTCTCGCCTTTTTTCCGGCGGCCGTTCCAACTTCTATTGGAACGAAACTAAACCGGAAATCAGCACTAAATATGACAGAATCCAGCTTAAACGTCAGATCTTTCACATCATCTAGCCCATGCCTGATTGGCATGAACATGTTTCTCTTCGTGTCTGAGAAATCCTACATCTTTTTCACAGTGCCTCTCAACTCTTTGATGAGTTGTTGCGCCTCTTCCAACCTTTGTTTCACTGTCATAATCTCCTGTTTGACACTCGTCTTTTGACTAGGGTCGAACTCCTCCGTCACGTTCAACGGACCTCCCAACTCCGCACACACACTCCGGTTTAGTTTTGCTAGAAGTTTCTCCATTTTATTCCCACGAGTAGCTAGGTAAGTGTAGGTCCACCTCCGCAAAGTGTCAAAAATGGACAGGTGTATCACCAATCATGAGAGCATCACCTAGTCTACGTACACCGTATTTAAATATTGTTCTCTATTTTTACTGAGCATCCTGAGGAACTTGTTGGTGAGCCACTGATAATTATCAATAGGCTCTGAAACATTGCAAAGAAAATGCAAAAAATCTTCCCGTCAACGTGACTGGGTATGACGAATGTAACTGTCATGAGTTTACTCCTTTCAAGTTGCCAGAATCTCGAGAAACGACTAAAAATAATAACAGCAATGAACAAAATGATAAAATTAGTAGTTCAATAGTGACCAAACTGCAGAAGGTCTTAAAGCGCAAATGCGGCTCTCTCAGAAAAAATGCTGAATATCATGATGTCTTTGAGTCCTGTATAACTAAGAAAACACAGAAGGAAGATGAGAAGCAGGATATGGACAAGAAAGATGGAGATCGATATGAAAATGAGAAGGAGGAGGATCAACAAGAATTGGAAGAAGATCAGGAACATGATGATGATAATGAAGCTGTTGATGACATTGATTGTACTGAAGAGGAAAAGGAGAAGATGGATTTAGTGAACTGATGTACAAGGCGTACTCTCAACCAAGTCGATAATGCTGCTGTATGATGCTTCATACAGATCCTAACGAAATTGTAGATGCTTTTCGATTTCAAATTAACTCTCATAATTCATTAAAAAGTCCCGAGTGTCAAGCAATTGTCCACATATTGCGACAAAGAAACATAATATTTTAGCAAGCATGACCATTATGAAATTTTTATTTTCACTATGTTTAATTTGTATAATTACGTTAAGAGATTATTTTGTTAAACTAAGTTGAGAATCTACATTGTGAACTTAGGTTAAGTGTTTTTTCTTGAAGAAACAAACATTTAAGGCTATTAAAGGTCAACATTTATTCAAACCTGCTCTCTTAATTAAGTATGAGTTAGTAAGATTCGGTAGCACTCTAGTGTCTTTAAATAGTAGTGAAGTTTAAATCATTAGCTACGTAAATTATTGATAGATGGCACTGCTATACTTTTAGTAAATCTGTTAAGTGTCGTTCCTTATAGCGTTGGATATTCACAGACCACTTTGGGTTGGTTTCAAAATCCAATGTATTTCATACAGGGCTGTTGTCCCTTTCAGCGACGGACTTTACAAACTTTTTTGGGTTGAATTCAAAATCTAAAATATTGCTCGCTATCGTTCCTTTCAGTGCTGAACTCCTACAAACGTCGTTGGGTTGAATTCAAGTTTTATGTTGTTGGTACTCATTCAATTTAGCCTGAACACTCTTAAATTAATTAAATTGATTAGATAGATAGACAGATAGATAGATATATTTTGGATAAGTCACCTGGGGAACTAACCTTACATTTCTAATCTTTACAACGCCTGAGGAAATTCTTCTTTGCTTCTGGTATAACTTTTATATTGCTACCCCCTGCTCAAATTTATATTTTTCACATGCAACTTTTAATTTACCGCAAATTGAACTGACTTGACGCTAGCACCATCTTTTTTCAGTGACAACTTATCGACTGGTGGTTTCTTAGAACGGATACAAACCCAAATCGTCTGTCGGTGAATGACCGATCATTGTTTTTCCAGCATTTAGCCAGGAACAGCACCGTGTTATAGAAGCCGTCGAAACAGCACCTTACAGCCTCATATGCCGTACAAGTGTACTACATAGCCTTATATAACATAGAACTATACTATGTAACTCTATATATTGTAAAATACATCTACATATCCGTATAGTTCTAGAATTCAGGTACAGATCACATATCCAATATCGACGGTTCTAGAAATTTGTTGCAGGCAAGAGCCCTACCTGCACCGAACCTCATAGAAACTTCAATCGATCTTTCTAGAATGTAAGTAGAATAGAGGCAATGGAGTATAAAAGCAGCACCAGGTTTCAGTGGCTTCAGTCTATCGTCGAACACAGTGCAAAGTTAGTCATATGTTGAAAGTTCTAGTGAAAATAAGAAAAGGAAATGTTTTTGGAGAAAAAAGATCTCAAATTATGAACTCAGTTGGCCGTATGGGTGAGATCATACCGACAAAACCGCTGTCTGACCTGACCCTTAAGAAGAAGTATACCGCTTTCAAGTTTGGTAAGGTTCAAACCAGGTACCAGGATTGTGGGCAAGCTGGAAAACCAGTTTGCAGTATTCCTACCTAGCAGAATCATGAAAGTTTTCGAGGATGCTATGTGTGAGGATACGTTTGAGAAGATGGAGGAAGCAACAAACAATGAAAAACTCTATTTTTGCTACATCGGAGGACCCTATAATCTTTTTGAATTGAAATATGTACAATAATAATCTTCTTTTGTAAATTTTGTGTACTACAAGTAAGTATACCATTACGCCATTTCCCTTTCAGGGTAGGCGTGACACTACCCGATTCGGGTAGTGTTTCTAGGTGAATAGTTTCTTGTAGTAAATAACTACAAGTGCGGGCTCACCACATCCACGAAGATTTCGAATAATATGAAGAAATAAACATTGTAAAGGGAAAAACTGTGTGCTTTGAAAATATGCGTATCAATTCACCTGAAGCACTTTAATTTTACTTAGACTTAATTTACGGATAGATGAATTCAAATTTCGCGCGCCTTCTACATTGCTCGGAATGTATTTAAGATGAACTTTAACTTACTTCTGAAAAAGAATCTCGTTCCTTCCAGCGTTGGATATTTTCAAACAGCATTGGGTTGAATTCAAAATCCTAAATATTGCTCGCTCTCGTTCTTTTCAACGCTGGACTTCAAGAAACGCCGTTATGTTGGATTCAAATTCCGCACCTTTGGCACTTATTCCATTCAGCTTGAACTTTCTTAAATAAATTAAAAAAAAAATTGATTGATCGATGAGGTAGAATTTGTGTTCATATGAGCAATAATTCCCTTCAAAATTTTCTTCATTGCACACATTTTTAATAATTTTTATTCTTCAACCAAAATAATTTTAGGTGGGTTACCTGGTGAACTAGCCTCAAATTTCTAACCTCAACTACGCGTGAGCAGATATTTTTTCCTACTGGTACAACTTTCAAATTGGCACCGACCATTTACAAATTTAAATTTCCTACGTGCAACTTTTGGTATCACTCCAATTCAACTCACTAGACGGTGGCACCATCTGTTACTGGTAACCACTTAGCGACTCGTGGTATCATAGCAACGATACGAACCATTATCGTCTGTTGGTGAACGAGTGTTCACTGTTTTATTGGCATTCAGCTTGGAACAGAACCGTGTCACAGAATTCGCCAAAACAGTATCTCGTAGCCAACTGTGCCATACAAGTGTACTGCGCAACCTTAGGTAACATATATTTATAATACACAGCTTTATGTACTGTAAAATACTACTGCGCATCAGTATGTGCTATAGAAGCCTACTACGCATCGGTAAGTGTCCTAAAAGTGTACTGCGCAGCGGTATATGTGGCAGAACTCTAGTGCACAGCCATACATGCCACAAAACTGAACTGCACATTCATGTGTATCGAATAAATCTACTGCGCATCCATAATCGCCCTAAATGTGTACTGCGCAGCGGTATATGTGGTCGAACTCTAGTGCGCAGCCATATATACCACCAAACTGTACGCAGCTATATGTACCATATAATTCAACTGCGCAGCCCTATTTACAACCGAACGGTAGTACGGATCCGCATGTGTCATAGAAGCCTACTCCGGTTAAGCACACCGCTAAATGTTGAAGAACTCAACTGCGCGGCCCTATATATCTTAACTAAATTCGAGAAAGAACGGTCGAACTTTCCAGCCGGGCTTATGGCTTTTGAGAATTCATGCATCGAAATATCTACAAACCTCGATCCTTCGTTCTCGAATTCAGCTAAAGATTACACATCCAATATCGGTGATTCTAGCAACTTGATGCAGGTAGATCCCCGCTACCTAGTGTGTCGAACTGTCTAGAAGCCACCGATGGATCTTTCCTAGTATAATCACTAGAACTCATATCCTGTATCCATACTTCTTTCTTTATGTCTCGAGCTTTCTCGAAAATTCCTTGTATAGAAAATCGTCAGAGATCACCACGTCTACAAAGAAATTTCTGTAAGGCTCGAGACATCAGAAAATCGTCAGAGATCACCTCGTCTACAAAGAAATGTCTGGGAGGCTCGACACAATGAATGTTAAATATGTACCATTATAGGTGGAAGTTGATAATATGAAGCAAGAGTTTCTCATGTTCAAATCTTCTCGAATGTTCGATAGATAGAAAATCGACAGAGATAACGTCAACATTTCTAGAATGTTCGATTATTTTCCGGAGACCCGGGAATCCCCAGAATTTGATTTTTGGTTTGTATTGCAGAGACCACCTCGTTAAGCGACCACGAATTCGTTCCAGCTTTCCAGAAATTTCGAACACTGTTTAGCGACTGAGGTGAGCCAGAAAGTTTCACGAATAAGAATCTAAGAGGCAATAGATCCACTTCGATCGAAACTCCTAGAAAAACAAATTTCTAGCAAGTTCCAGAACTTGGAGAATCCCTGATCCCACGTGCGCCAGCTACATAAAAGTTTCTTGTGATTTCGGTCGGTAAAACAGGGACCATCCTTATTGGCCGAGTCAAGGATCTGCGCCAGAAATCTACTTTACCGACAGTTCAATTATCGACTTTGGGAACTGACCGGTGGCGTCATCTGTCAGTGGCAGCTGGAACTACTTAGGGGTCGTGCATAAATTACGTAACACTTTTAGGGGGAGGGGGGTCTAGCTTAGTGTTACATAATGGTGAAAAACTACAGGGAAAAGTCGAAAAAAGCGTTACATGGGGGGGGGTCAAAATTATCGGAAAAATGCGTTACGTTATTTATGCACGACCCCTTAGTGGTGCCGCCGAATCCTCCTAGCTTAACTACTCCTTAATTATAGAGATAAGGCAATTTTACTCTGAGAGGTTGCCCGGTATCCCAGAGACACCGTATATGTCACCACATGCTGGTAACATTCAGCCTTCGACACGGTTGTTCACGTATTGGCTTGAGGAGGTGTTTTGGGAATCGAAAACAATCCGAATTTCGCTGCTTAGTCGAATTCACGTTGATGCTTCCACCCTACTAACCACGAACTCATAACCATCAGAGTCATCCTCGCTGCGGATTCCGGGTCGTCACCACCCGCAAGAGTTCTTAGGCCACCACATAGTGGCCAGGCCCGAATTCGCCTTCTCCTTGGGCAGAGAAAATTAATTCCCCACTGTAAGTAGTAGTCGAGTTCATGCATCCCACAGATGAGGTCTCATTCATATCAGCTGCACGCTATGAACATTAGGGTGGCCCAAAATGACGACTTTCGATTTTTTATTATTTGCAACTGGTAACATGTTTTTTATACTGTAGAAGTAATTGCCATTCTTTGAAGTAAAATCTACATCATTTTTACAGGCGATGCCAAGGGTATTAATTTCTTATGGATTTTAACATAGTTGATAGTTGATAGTTGTAATGTAGGCGGGGGGGGGGGGGCGTGAGGTCCCACCCCTGGCGCTCAAGCTATAAAGCCTATTGTGCCATACCCGTGTTTATTCTCAAGACAGTACTACGAATCCGGCCATCCTTCGCCGAGTGTTTTTGGATCTCGGTGGGTTTTCGTTGTTATCAACGTTCTGAGATTATACCTCTCAGGTGCCAGGCATACCTATCGCACAGTAAATGACGTCCTCCTTTGTTGATCAGGCAAAGTGATCTTCACCCACTCTGCCATTCGGCAGCCTCCCTAGCAGGCTAGGGTGTACGGAGCGATCCCTCTGAGGTCGGTCATCAGGTAGATGCACAGATTCGAAGCACTGTCCTGGTGTGTTATGTATGTGTATGTGTGTGTGTTCATTACTCGAAATCGGCCAGCGACCATCGAGCGTGGTGCCTCCTATAGGAGTCCCCAAACGCAAGAAGAAAGCTGACTCATTTTCGAGTCTTCACAGAATCGGCTTCGACCTCCAAGGCTAGTCCCCTCGACATGAAGCCCCACCTTGGTACGATACCAGCTTTTTCTGAGGGGACCTACAGTTTAAGGTGGGTTCCGAACCACCGAAGCCCCGGTAGAAGTACATAGAAGAATTTCCATTGGTACCGGCTCAGGGATCGAACCCCAGTCACATATATTTTTCTTCATGCTTAAATCTAACATAAAATTTTTATAAAGAATCTAATGAAATTTTGGGAACGTCTCACTCAGCAATGAATAAAGTGCTTTTGCAAATAAAATAAATATTCGGATTACTTTTATTAACTATATTACTATAATTAAAACAGCTGTTTCGCATAGATTCAGGATGCGACCTCTTGATAATCGCGCAAATTTGAAAATTAATATCAATAAGATTATTATCAAAAACCAGAAATGATTTGCCCGTAAGCGACTTCGGTAGTATTTCTTATTTCTTTCATATTTCTTTCGAAATTTCTGTCCCAATAAAAGATTATTACCCAGTAAGAAACAAATGAAGGATGACTTTACGACATCCTTACGACATTTTTACGAGGTCGCGCAGTGGGCTGAATCGGAAATTTACTATTCAAAATCACCTACAGCCTACAATTCTTAACCGATTTCGAAATTTTTTTTAGAACTGATCAGCAATAGTTGAACAAGAGCGTCTATGGGTTGAATTTGTTAATTTTTATGATTTTATATTTTTTATATAAATAAACAAAGAGCAAAAATGAGACATTTTTGAGTTATTATTCTTTATCTTGAAATAAATAAGTTAATTAATCCCAATCTCGATAAAAATGAATCAAGAAGCATCTGAAGAATAGAAATAATTAACAGGATATCGAATCTTATTGTTATAAACCAACTATATTAACAAAATGTCAACATCGTGGAAATTCTGCTTGCAAATTATATTTGTAAGTCGAAATTGCTTGATTTTATGGACAGGATCATATTCGATCATGCAAATTTGCTGCCTGGTATACTTTGTTTATTTTATAAACAAATTATATAAACAAATTCATAGTTTAGGCAATTATTGGCAAAAATTATTCGTTATCTTTCTTAGTACCTTTAAATTATATAAGTGGTAATATTGAGTGATAAAGATTAGTCATTCGATATTATTTGTTCATTTTATAAAAAAATTGCATAGTTTGGTCATTTATAGACAGAAAGTAATCGTTTTTCTCTCTAATCGTCTTCAAATTACATAAGTAGTGATGTTGAGTGACGAAGAATCGTCAATCGGTATTATTTGTGTATTTTTAAAACAAATTTCATAAGCAAATGCATAGTTTGACCAATTATAGATAGAAAGTAACCGTTTTTCTTTCTAATCGTCTTTAAATTATATTAGTGGTGATTTTTAGTGATGCAGACTTATCATTCGATTAGTGATGCCACCGAGCGATATTTTTCGATACTGAGACGATACCGATACGATACTCACCTTCCAGTCTCGGATTTGTATCGCTCGGTTTTGTATTGTATTGGAAAAATATCGAAAAGTTCCGTCTCGCATCTGTATCGTATCGAAATTCCGAGACAAAATGTCCAGATGGGATTTTCCTCGTTCACAAAACAAGAGAGAGTAGGGCTGGTCATGTGGGCAGTGCCCATTTCATCGCCGTTTACCTGCTTGCATTACCCCCACTACCGAATTTCCCCTCACCTAGCCGAGTTCTCGTCAGCGTCTGTCGTCGACCCATGTCAGCGGGGGGTCCTTTGTACTAATGAGGAATAAAAGACGAAACATAAAATTTTTTAATTTTGCAATTATTAATTTAGAAATATATTCCAAATCTACGTTTCTTGGCGATTCCAACGATATGTTACTTGACTTCGTAAGTTGAAAATTAGGAGTATTTATCAGGCTATATGTAGGATCACCGAAATTCAACTGCTTTAGTTTTGTGGGTTAATTTAGAACCAATCTATTCAGATTATTCCATTTTTCAAAATAGAAGAGACTAATAGTCCGAACCAATAACACATTTCTAAAAAATTGCTAACTTTCACAGATTTGTAAACTGTATTTAAGTAAAGTAGATATCTTTTGGTAAATAGAGTTAACCATTAACACCTCAATTAGGTTTTACCAGGCGCGCATCCAGAGGGGTGGCCACGGCGGCTTGCCCCCCCCCCCAAAAAAAAAAGCCCAGACTCCAATTTTTCAAATAAGATAATTGAAGTTTACTATCCCAGCAAAAAGAAACTGATTCGGGAGGATTGCGATGAATTAACATGTTTAAATTCGCCCGAATTCTGCTTTCTGATTCGTTGAAACGAACTAAGCCAGCGCGAATTGAATGCGTGTCAATTGGCCTTAATTCGTAGTCAAGGTCACTTCGAACAAAATTAATAAAACTTGCATGCCTCGAGTCTCGAACCAGCGATCCCAAGTGTATAAGTCCAGAGGACAACACTGAGCTACGGGAATCATTAATATATATTTACAACAGATCCTATATGCCCCTGCGCGTTAGTTATACCTTGAGAATTCGATTGAATAGGCCAGTTTTTTACTGTATCCGCGCTGGCGAATTCTGCCGAATTGGAGCTTGACTTAAAATCTCGTTGATTAAAATGAATTGGCCGACACTGAAATTAATTCGTGTTGATACTTTCAAATGAATAATGTCCCCTACAAAATTTTCGGTGAATTGAGACGAATAGGATATTGGAAGACTATATTAGTCTTCACGAATGTATACACATAAAAAGTAAGAAAATTGCCATCACGATTACTGGGATGTTTAACTTAACTGCACAAATTAAAAAATGGAAAAAGTAGTTTAAGTTAAAAAAAAACTAAAACGTAAAGTCTAAAAATACCTTTAAAAATAAGTCAAAAACTTCGGAGAAAGCTTACTATTTTGGAATTTATCAATATTTTTGAAAAAATTAAAATGTTTTTACCTTATTGAATAGAAATTTTACAGAAAAAACAAAGTGTGAATCTAACGCTAATTTCAGGGTTCCATTTCCCATTTTGGGCGGATACAAAGCTTCATCGCATAAATAACTCACTCCTAATTTTCAACTTACGAAGTCAAGTAACATATCGTTGGAATCGCCAAGAAACGTAGATTTCGAATATAATATTTCCAAATTACTAACTGAAAAATTAAAAAATTTTTATGTTTCGTATATTATTCCTTATTAGTACAAAGGACCCTCCGCTGACATGGTTCGACGACAGACGCTGGCGAGCACTCGGCTACGTGAGGGGAAGTTCGGTAGTGGGGGTAAAACAAGCAGGTAGACGGCGATGAAATGGGCATCTCCGGGTCGTGAGGCCAACCGCAGGTACCGGAAAAAGGAGCTGCGAGGAGCTTATCCCTTTGGGACTAGGCCTTGAAAGAAAACAATTATATATTCCAAAAATCTAAACTCTACAACTCTACAGTTTGCACTGCCGAAGAAATTCTAAAGCACTCAGTGAGATCTGTTCGATTTAAACAAACTCAAACTTATTTTAATTCAAGTTTTAAGTTAAATCTTTTACATGAACAGATAATAGTATATTGCATTACAAGTGGTAGGCGATGGCCTTTTCGTGACAAGTGCAGTGTTTTTAGGACGAGTCGTAGGTGAGGGCACCGAAGGTGCCCGAACCGAAGACGAGTCTAAAAACACTGCACGAGTCAAGAAAAGGGCCTACCACGAGACATGCACGAAACTTTTTACAACAAGATCATGAAAAGTGTGAAAAAAACGCTACCTGATCGAAGTTGCGGTGGGGGGGGCGGTCCAGGGCGAAGCCCCCCGTCTGGAAAAAAACCAACCAACAAACGCGTGACAGCATTCAGAAATAAGGTTATGAAAGCCGGTAGCCTCTCCGCCGCTAGGTGCGGTATAGTTGCTCAAGTCAAAGTTGCGGGAAAATTTAAATTAGATAAATGAAAAATTACTTTTTTATTACAAATTACTAATAAAAGTGTATAGTTTACTCATAAAAAAATGTTATCAGTTTGAAAAGACAAAATTTAATATTTTAAGTACTGATTAGTTTTTATACCGTATATATTTCTGCACGGTATGTCGCGAGACGAGCGCGCTACAGTTGTCGCTGAAAACATCGACCTATTTCCGTCTTTATCTAACTATCTTCCTTTCACTTATTGTGAAATTGTGGAATGCTTACGAAAAGAGGCCTTTTCGTAAGCATTCCTCATTTCGTACGTTCTTTATTCGCATCGTTCGAAATGCGCCACATTACACACAGATCATAAGTACGAAAACACGCCATTTTCATGATAGTGTTGTAAAAAAGTTTGTTAACTTTTAACGAAAGTTTTTATTTAAATAAATCCGCTTACTTTTTATTTGTTGATCAAGAGGCGCAAAGATATCCCTCAACTTCTATTTTACGTAAATCTACTATCATATGACCTAATAATACTACTAATCGTATTTCACATACTTTTTATTTTTCCGGAGTACCGTTTGATTTCTGATTCATTGATTCTTTGGAAAGAAATTATTATTATTATGAATTATAATGATAATAATTTCTCTAAACAATTTAGTAAATTAGATTTTTTATTTATCTTATAACTGGTGGAAGCTTAAGAGTTATTTCGAAGTTTTAAAATGATTCAAGAATAATTTAAAACTTAAAAAGATTTTATTCAAAATTAAACAAAAAGTAAATTTTTGAAGATAGCGAACAAAACATTTAGAAGCTTTTCAAGCGTTTTCAAAGGCTTCAAGAAAATGAAAAATTTCTTTAGTTTCCTAGAAAAATTTAAAATAATTATAATTTTTTTAATTAATTTGAAAAAAAAGAATTTTTTTAACATTTCGGAAGTCTTGCAAACTTGGTACAAAAGGAATCTGGAAGTATTTAAGGTAATGTTTTTTATTTTGCAGATTTTTTTTCAATTTGAGGAGAAATTCGAAATATTTTGAAAGATATTTAGAATGTTTCGAAGCTTTTAAAAAAGTTAAAGATTATTTATAATTTGGAGAAAATGAAAAAAAATTTTTAATCAAATGTGGATTTTTGAACATTTCGGAAAAAGTAGGAAAACTCAAAATGATTTTTTATTTTGACTAATTAATTATTACAGAAAATTCAACAAGATAAAAAAGATGTCTAAAAATTTTGAAGAAAATGTGGAAGATTTAAAGGCAATTTTTTAAATTTTGAAAGTTTCGCCAAATTTTTTAGAAAAATTCAAGTTAGTTTAACAGACTTATAGGAATTTCAAACAAAAAGCCTAAATTTCAAAGATAGTGAACAAAACATTTAGAAGCTTTTCACGCGTTTTGAAAGATTTCAAGAGAATGAAACATTTTCTTAAGTTTCTAGCAAAATTGAAAATGATTCTTTTTTTTTTAATTAATTTTAAGAGAATATTTAAAATGATTTTAAAATAATTCAAAACATCCACAAACTTGTCACAACAAAAATCTAGAAGATTTTAAGGTAATATTTTTTATTTTTCAGTTTTTTTTTTTAATTTCAGGAAAAATTCGCATTATTTTAAAAGATATTTAGAATGTTTCGACGTTTTAAAAATATGTTCAAGACCAATCAATTGTTAAAGAAAAAAAAACAAGATTAAAAAAGAATTAAAAAATGTGGAAGATTTGTGGAAATGTTGAAGTGCCATTTTTGTAATTTTAAAGTTTTTCACAATTCGTTAGAAAAATTCGAGAGGAATTTCAGAATTTGTGAAGAAATTAAAAATATTTTCAAACTTGAAGACTTTTCTGAAAATATATAAAATATTTCCTCATTTTTTCCAAACTTCCAAAAGTCCTCAAGTTTGAAAGGTCAAACTGACGCCAATTATTATTCCTGAGATTTTGTGACATCCTATAAAATAACGGAATTTTCTTTACAATTTTTTTAATTCATTTTCGACATATCTGAAATCTTCAGATATCTTTTTTAATTTTCTGCAAAATCGTAGGAAAATTAGATTCATACTTTAAAATCAAAATCATAATACTGATTATCCTGGTTCTCATATATCAGAATCTCTTTCTTAGATAGAATGTAAGAGTTTAAAAAATTTTAACAAATAAATTGTTATTCGAATTGTGCATTCTGTATGTATAACAGGTTATTTTTAGAAGATATATTTTAGTTGTAATCTCATACAATTTCACTGCCTTTTAAGTTTTTAACTTATTTATATTAATATTATCTTCACAATTATTGAAAAATATGTCGACAAATTTAATCAGAAAATTTTGAATGTTCTAATTATCAAAATAAAAATGAGAAATTGACATTTTACGGAAAAAATCAATAAAAGCTTTACATCGAAACTTACTCATAATTCACTCTTTCAGAAAAGCATAACTTAAAAGTAGCAGCACAAAACTTGGTTACCACCATTTTTATCAAAAATGGGTTTATTGCATAACAAATGCATAAAAAATCAATTACGTATTGTGGTAACAGGATTGTTTTGAAATGTATTTTCATTATCAGTCAAAATTTTTAATAAGATTTTAGTTTATCGATATTTCTTCAAATTATTTTAATCACAAAAGAAATCATATATATTTTCTTATTTCTTGCAATTTTTAGCAAAAACGTGTCTGTCATACTGTGATATCACGATCTTCAACTTTGATTTTATCGGAAAAAAATGATTTTTTTTAGAAAACTTTTTTGTTATTATCATTCAGCATATACCCATATCTCAGGAATAAGTTTTTATTATTGTGACAAATTGAAAATTCCATTTTGAATCGTTATCCAAAGCCGATTTTGAAAACCCGTGAAATTTTAATTTCCAAATTCTCGATTGTTTTTCTCGGAATTAGCTAAGTTTTTGACATTAAACTTCATTTACCCGTATGCACAAGGTTCATATCTCGGGAGCATTTTTTCCCCTTTTTTTAAGTGAAACATTACATTTTTTATTGAAATTTAAGAGTTTTAAATTAGATTAAAATCAAATTCAAAATCCAATTTAACGTCCAATAATCAAGTTAATGTATAGAATTCCTGAAAACAAAACAAGAATTCAACGATCAAATTTGGACAAACACCACAAAATGCTCCTATTGCAATTCCTAAAAACAAAAAAATTTGTTTCTTTGCACAAAAATAAAAAAGAGGAAAGAAAAATAAGAAGGCAACCAACAAAATCCCCTTCCTTCTCTTTTTTATTTCTTTTATCTTTTTTAGTTTTATTATTATCAAATCACAATATGAAAGCATGCACAATATTTACCAACGTTTCGGTGCTCACACAGCACCCTTATCAAGGGAAGAAAAATTAGAGCAGGTAGGAACAGCGACGAAATAACGACGCTATTGCCTCGATACCTGACAACTAAATGTGGGTCAAAAGGCAAATCCGTTATAAACAAACAAGAAATGAGAGAAAGTCAAGACCCATGAAAACTTATTGCTAAATGTAATTAATCATGCTAGAATAACTTTGGTTTAATTTATCAAAATCAGTTTTTAAATTAATAGACAACTTATGTTGTTTTTTAATATAAAGCATTTCCATGAATTCTCTCTTTCTCTCATTACTTTCACTGTGTAATATTTCAACATTATCCCAGTCAAACTCATAGTCAGCATCAACAAACCCTCTCGTATGTCTAGCAAGGACACTCTTATAACAACGTCCTAAACGAACATCACTTTTGTGTTCCTCCACCCTAGTATTAAGAAGTCTGACAGTCTGTCCCAGATAAGTCATCTTACAGATCTTGCAAGTGATCTTGTAAACAATACCACCTTTTTCAAATTTATCTAAAGGATCTTTACCAAAAGTTATTATTGAATCCATTTCAAATGGTATACGGAAAATAGTATGAATATTGAATTTTTTCAACATAAATTCAATAGTTTTCGAAATTTGACCAAAAAAAGGAAGAACAAAAGTATTCAAAGAACTATATTCTCTCAATTCTTTCTGATTATCTGTAGATAAAATGTTACTTTGTTTGTTTTTGATTTGTTAAATTCTAATTGTGATATGTTGCTCAATCAAATTTTGTGGGTAATGATTAAGAAAAAGGATATTCCTAACAATATTCAAATTCTCTTTGTGAAATGAAATGTGGGACAAACCTAGAGCTCTGTCAACTAAGTTTTTGATTACTGCAATTTTGTTTTGAAAAGGATGAGCCGAAAAGAAATTTAAAATTCTACCTGAATATGTACTTTTCCTTTACCAATTGGTAATAATATTACCATCCTGACCCTTAATTACTTCTACGTCCAAAAAACTGATTTTATTATTGTTCTCTATTTCATGGGTAAATTGAAGTTTTGAATTAAAACTATTAAAAGCATCAAAAACTGCCTGTAACTTTGCTAGAGGAACACATAATAAGGTGTCATCAACATGCCGAAAGTAAAAGGGCAAAGCAAAATCCAGCTTCTTGAAAGCAAAGACCTCCAAATCTTCCATAACTATTTCTGCTAAAATCGGAGAAATGACTGAACCTATGGGAGGACCGAATTTTTGCCTATAAAAAGATCCCATCTATTTAAAATTGCCTTTTTAACCAATTCAAGGGGTATACTTGGAAACAGTGCAAAAACATCCAAAGAAATCATTACATGGTGATCAGAAACAGTTTTTTTAATAATAATTTTTTGGAATTCCCAGCTATTTTTAATATTGTATTTGGAAGTTGTAATTGAGTCTTTAAGTATCAAATTGAAGTTTTGTTCTAAAAATTTCGTGGGAGTGTTAATAGTTGAAATAACCAATCTCAAAGGATAGCCATCTTTATGAATCTTTCTCAAACCATAACATCTTGCAAGAACTGTGTCTTCGGTATTTATATCAGTCCATCTTATATCCTTTCCCAAAAGTCCTTTCTTTCTCCAATTGTCAAAAATCTTGAAGGTGTCTCTTCTTAATTGTTTCAACAGATTTTCATTCAATAATTCAAAGTTATCACGATTCGAAAGTAAATCCTCCATATCCCTAATATAATCTGATTTCTTCATACAAACTGCAATATTACCCTTATCAGCATTCATGCAAATTATATCAGGGTTGGTTTTAAGGAAATCTTTTGTTATCCTGAAACCTTCAGAAATTTTACGATCAATACTACTAATGTGCAAACAATTTTCATCAACAAAGCTTTTTGGCAAGTGTAAAACCTTGTTTCGGAAATCCTGTTGATCTAATATTGGAATTTTGTGTATACTTGATTCAACATCTTTGACTATTTCCATCATTTGTTTCGCTTTACTTTTTATCATATGGTTACTAAAATCTTTACCTAATCTGAGAATACCTGTAACTGAATCAGGAATTTGAATATTTGCCAAATTTACAAACCAAGGATCCTTATCTTCTTTTTCAAAAATCTTGTGTAAACTGAAATTTTGCTCTTGAATATTAGTTTGTTGATCAATCAACATAGAAAGTTGTTCTCATGCTTTTTATCATCGTTTAAAAATCTTCGATTAAGGAAAATCTGATGTTTTAAAAGATGAGTGATTTTATCTTGTGGCAAACATACTTCTAATTCACTTTTGATTCTGGAAATTTTTACTTTTAAAAAATTAACATGATTTGAAACATCATTGATCATTAAATTCAGCATTGAGAGTTTGAAATTCTTTAAATTATGTTCAAATTGTCTATTGCAAAAATGACTGTGAAAAGCAAAATCTCGAAATTTGTTATCCAAGAAAAATATTTCTTTAGAAGGATACTGCCTTTTAATTTTTGGTTGATATCACACCATAATTTAACCTTTCTGAAGGCTTCAAGACCATATGCAAGTTTGATCTGATTAAAAAACATCATTTCAAAAAAAAAGGGTGGTTAAAAATTGTTGGACAAATTGCCTTTTTTCGGTATGAGTACAGTGCGTCCTAACACCAGCCACAGCGGAATGGGCGTCTCTGACTTTAAATATGAGGTGAATATGCGGGCCAAATGATGGTGTATGGAAGTAAACTTCTTCCACCAGAAGTTCTTGATACAATCTGGTCCAGCAGCGGAAAACTTCTTCGTGCCTCTAAGTGTTTTCTTCCCCTCTGCGGCAGTGATTGGTGGACATTTCTCCTCAGATTTTATAAGGTTGTCGCAAAATAACTTTATTTCTGCATTGTTTTTTTACGAAATGTTCCTCCTAATATATCCATGGATACCTTAAGCATTTGCCATGTGAACTCATGTGAAAATGTGGCTCTTGCCACATTTTCTAGAATTCAAGCATTTCTTCAGTACATGTTCCTACCATATAATAGCTGTTTCTGAGACTTGGTTAACTCCGAATATACCCTCTAGCCTCGTTACAATTGACAACTATTCGCTCTTTCGAAGATACAGAGACGAGAGAAGGGGTGGTGGAGTTTGTCTTTTCCTGCATGATAGTCTGCGTGGGACCGTGGTTGATGTGAGTCCAGTAGCTACTTATCCCACGACCGAGTTTCTCTTTGTTGAAGTTAAATCAACTTCTGATAGTGCTTTAGTGGGAGTGGTCTATAAACCACACAATGCCTCCTATGGCACTGAGCTAGAATCGATAATTTTTTCACTCATTCCCAACTTTAATAACATTACACTTACTGGAGATTTGAACACTAACTTAAATCTTACTTCCAATCATTCGAAATAACTAACATCCTTGGTATACTCTTCGGGACTCTCAATTGTACCTCATGATTCCACTCACCATACTGATCGTTCCAGTACTCGTATTGACTTAATGATTGTGGACGATATTGATAAGGTTATCTCCTACGAACAACATGCTATTCCTTTTCTCTCTAATCACGACTTGATTAAAATCACCTTTAAATTTTCTTTTAATTTAAATTCAAAGTCAACACAAAGATTGGTGCGGAATCTTTCTAAAATTAATGAACATACATCCCACGAACATCTAAGACGTATGATTGGGAAAACATATTACTAGATACAGATTATTACGGACGTAATGCTGAGGAGGGAAATTGGAAGCGGAAAACCGAGAAGAGGGCAGAGACATAATAAAACCCCAATTAATTCGAAAGACAATAACATTTATTGCCACTTACATTCTGGAGAAAGCCGGTGGCTCGTGAACCTGCGTGGACGAAGACGTAGGGACCAAAGGCCCAGCAGGGACGTAGTCGAGTCCGATGGTATCCTAGGAGGCGGCCCAGAGCAGGTTCCGAACAGCAGTGTCGATGGTTTCTATATTCTTGGGATAGTCCCCAAAAGGCACTTCGATTAATTCAGTATCACACTCGTAATTGTTCCGTAGAGCGCGTCAGAAAGCTCCCGGTGGGGCACTTTCCCGTTGTGTGGTTTTAGAGGGGAGAAACGATGTTTTGCACCTAGCGACGGAGCAAGACTGACTCTCACGCGCGTTATCCTTCGGGAACTCGGGGCCCTTCGACTGGCTCCGTCTGGTTTCGGGTTTAGTACGGCAAGCCTTTAGTCCTGGGTCGTACCGAGTCCCCGTTTGTGGTAATAGTTCTATTACACCCCCCCTCCCCCGCGGAGGTTTGGGTGTATTCCCGAGATTTCGTCCAGTTCTCTGTCCAGTTTTGTTACCGTTTTGGAGTTTATGTATAAATCTAGTTCTAGAGTATTGTCCTTTATTTTCCTTTCCTGGTCGGTTTTACTTGTGCTAATCTCTAGTAAGTTTTGGATTTTTTGGTTAATGAAATCCCAACCCCCCTGTACGTAAGTTTGTCCGTTGTCGTTTGGAGTGGTATAGTTCCGTCTGTATCTGAAGCGTCTTTTATTGCAGAAGGAGTCGTGTATTAAGTAGATTTGTTTGGGGATCGGTTTGTGACAGAATTGACATGTAATATATTCCGAGTTTTTCCTAAGGTTATTTTTAAAAGTTGTGGTGCTCTCGTTGATTTTCGTTTTCCAGGTTTCCTCTATGGTTTCCCTGTTCCTGTAACATATATAAAAAGAAAATTTTGTTGTCTGGTGTCCTAATTGAGTCAATACGGAGGTTTCTGTTATCAAGTTTTTTATTGGTAGATATCTGGATACATTTTTCTCTTCGATTCTTCGTTTTTTAATGTTAATGGGAGAGATTGAGAAAAAAAAATGAATGCGTCAATAACTCTATTAATACTTTGATTATGACACTTCAAGCGAAAGTACTGAAGTGCGTTGTCTCTCTCTTTGGTTTAATCTTTTTTGATTTTAATTTTCTTTCGTTGTTCTATGATGATGGCTCGGACTTCTTGGTTTCTCTTCTCTTCTTCACCCCGCCATTCTTCTTCGATGATTCTTTGTTCCTCAGCTTTTTCTGCTTCTTTTCTATTTTCCTCTTCGATTTGTTTTTTCTTATTTTCTTGCATTATACGTAGCGTAGTTGCCCAGGAATGGTCTCTTTCTTGCTCCCGTCTCTTTTCTCGTATTTTTGCCGCTTCCTCTTCTTGTCTTTTTAGTTCTGTGAGCTTTTCTTCAAATTCTCTGTGCAGGTTTATGCTTTGTTGATACGCTTTTTTTTCGAGTTCGAGGGTTAGCTTCCATATTTTTTCGTTGAGATTGTAGTTCTCGTTCTTTTCTGATTCTGGTTTTCGCATTTCCGGTATTCCGTAGCCTTCGCCGTAATTTTCTTCCAATTTCAACGTTTGGTTTATCTCGCCCCCGACAGCGCCTTCTTCCTCGGGCTGCTCACCACCCACAGTGAATGGGTCTAACTGTTTGTGGTATCTCTAAGGAGTTTTCTTATGTGGCGGTGTGGATGGTATTTGATTTCTGTCTCTGGTATCCCGGCCATTCTTAAGCGTAGCCATTTTATGGCTTGGCAGCATCTGTAGTGTTCGGTCATTGTACGTTCATATATGAAGTTTTGGCAGTACGAGCACTTTCTGGAGTCCATTGTCTGAAAGTTAAAATTCCGCACTGTCTAATTTGTTCTTTAGGTCTAGTGAGTTAATTTGGTTTGAGTTTTTGAGTATTGAGTTATGAGTCAGTTTCTTATCTTAATGCCATTAATTCCTTTCCATTTTGCCTTTAATTAAATCTATTTTTGCTGCCAATTACTAGCATCTGTATCAGATTTCTCTAATTTAAGATCGTTTATGTTCCATTCGCCTATGCTTTTTCCTTTGCGGTTTTTCAATTCGTAAATCGTTGGGGAGATTTTCTTTTTAATAATAAAAGGACCTTCGTACTGGTCGTAAAGTCTTCCTGCTTTTTTATCCGGTTTATTTGATAGTTTGGTTACCCTTTTTAAAACCCTATCTCCTACTTTAAATTCTAGGGTTCTTCTTCTTAAATTGTAATTACTAGCCTGTCTTTTGTTCGCTTCGTCTAAATTTTTCTGGACTTCCTCTTTTATAATTTGTAATCTTCTCAATCCATCTGTCCATTTGTCGATACTTTGGAATTCTATCTCTTTATCGGTTTCTAGATTTTTTCTTAAGGACTGGAGGGGTTCTAATTCGCGACCTAAGTTTAAGAACGCGGGGGTAAATTGTGTTGATGAATTTTTACTAGTATTAATTGCAAATTGTAGGTCATCTATATATTCGTCCCAGGTAGAGTGATCGTTATTTAGATAGTAGTATTAGTATACCATTAAGCCATTTCCCTTTCAGGTTAGGCGTAACACTACCCGATTCGGGTAGTGTTTCTAGGTGGATAGTTTTCTTGTAGTTATAAATAACTACAAGTTTGGGCTCACCACACCCATAATACGCCAACAGCACACAGTATTCTCGAATGGTCACCCATCCAAGTACTAACCGCGCCCAACGCTGCTTAACTTCAGTGATCTGACGAGAACTGGTTTTTTCAGCGTGGCATGGCCGTTGGCCATAGATAGATAGATTTTAATTATTTGTTTAATTGTCCTATTGTATCGCTCGGTGGGGTTTGCTTGGGGGTAGTACTTTGGCGTTTTCGTGTGACTGATACCGAATTTTTCTGTCAGGTCTCTTAGTATTTTATTTACAAATTCCGTGCCATTATCGGTGTGAAGAATCCGCGGTGTTCCCCAACGCGAAATGACACGTTTATGAAATTCTGACTCTATCGTTGTTCCGTTTGCTTTTTTAATCGGTATTATTTCGACCCATTTTGAAAATAGGTCTACGAACACTAAAATATATTGGTTTTTTCTCTTTTTTTGAGGTCGGCAATGGTCCCATGATGTCAGCTGCTACTATGGTCCATGGTTCTTCGACGATTCTCTTTCCCATTAATCCTACTTTACTTTGGTTGTCCGGTTTTATTCTTTGACAAGTCTGGCAGTTTTCAACGTAATTGATAACATCTGAATATACCCCTGGCCAGAAGTAATGTTCAGAAATTCTCGCGTATGTTTTCTCTGAGCCTAAATGTCCTGTCTAGGTTTCGTCGTGGTTTTCTTGTAAAACTTGACTTCTCAAGCTTTGGGGAACGACTAATTTCCAGGCGTTTGAGTCTGGTAATAGAGTGGATTTTAGTGGGTCAGTTCTGTGAAAATAGAGTTGGGAATCTCTGATTCGCCATTTTTCGTGTTCTTCTGGTCTTTTTGTCACTTGTCTGAATTTGGTAGAGTACCAGTCGTCTGTTTTGTCATTATTGTCCGCTTTTGGGTTTTCTACGGTACAAGCTAACACGAACGCTATATTTTTCGTTGGATCCCCTGATCTCGAGAGGGCATCAGGAACTAGGTTTGAACTACCATTACGATATATGACTTCGTAGTCATATTCTAGTAATTCTAATGCCCATCTGGCTAATCGGCCAGTGGGATTTTTTAGGTTATGGAGCCACTTTAACGCTAAGTGGTCCGTGATTACTTTGAAGCTGTAACCTTCTAAATATGGCCTAAATTTTCGTATGGCCCAAACTACTGCTAGACATTCTTTTTCAGGTGCCGAGTACCGAGATTCTGCGCCGTTAGACTTCTACTCGCGTATGCTATCACGTAATTTACGCCATCAATTGTTTGAGTAAGTACGGCTCCTAACCCTGTATTGCTTGCATCGGTTTCGATTAGGAAGGGTTGAGTAAAATCTGGGCAGGTTAATATGGGTGCTGTAGTTAAAAGATCTTTGATTTTTTGGAAAGCCTCGTCTTGTTCTATTCCCCAATCCCATTTTTTATCCTTTTTCAGTAGTCTGTTCATCGGTTCTATTATTTCGGCAAAGTGTGGGATAAATTTCCTGTACCAACTTGCCATCCCTATTATGCGCTGTAATTGTTTAATATTTTTAGGTTTAGGGAATTCTAGGATTGGTTGAGTTTTTTCGTCGTCTATTTGGAGTCCTTTGTCGTTAACTTTAAAACCTAAATATTTAATTTCCGCGCAGCCGAACTCGCATTTGTCCGGGCTGATCGTTAAATTTGCATCGTTTATTTTATCTAATACAATATTCAGATATTTTAAATGATTTTCAAAATTTTCAGTCACAATCACTATGTCGTCTGAATAACAAAAAACGTTTGGTTTCAAGTCTGGAGTAATAATTTTGTCCATCAGTCTCTAGAAAGTGGCCGGCGCATTGGTTAGACCAAATGGCATCCTTTTAAATTGGTACATGCCCTTTCCAGGGACTGTAAATGCGGTAATTGGTTTTGAATTTTCTTCTAATGGAATTTGTAAGTAAGCTAATTTTAAATCAATTTTGGAAATAAATTTTGCCGATCCTAAACTGTCCAGTATTTCTGTCATGAGTGGGATCGGGTAGATGTCTTTTTTTGTAATATTGTTAACTTTTCTAAAATCTAAACAGAATCTATAATCTTTCCCTGGTTTTTTAATCATAACTATGGGGTTCGACCAATCAGAACAAGAGGGTTCTATTATATCCTGTTCTAATAATTTATCGACGGTTTGATAAATTATTTCTTTAATTTTTGGACTTACGTGGTAGTATCGCTGTTTTACGGGATCGTGGCCCTGCACATCGATTTTATGTTTCGTTAAATGAGTCGCCCTATGCTCATTTCCCTGGTGTATTTTAATTTTATTTTCAAGAAGCTTTTCTAATTGGGATTGTTGGCTTTCTCTCAGCTCAACAATACCTTCGCAGTACTCGAGCGAACCATAATTTTGTTCGTCGATTTTTCCTAACCTATCTGAAATATTATGCAATTTTATTGTTTTATTTTTGAAATTAACCCATTGTTTTTATTTTCTGTTTCCCTTATCTCATTTTCTTTTTGAGATTCCCTTTTTATTTTATTTTTATCAGTAACTTTTTTATTTTTCCAAAGGTTACTGTCACTATCCTTATATTTTTCTTCGTATTTTTTATTATAAAATGTTCTTCCCGAATTATTTTTCTTATTATTCCTTTTCATTCTTGGTTTGCCTAAAGTATACGAGTCTTGAGTGCTTGAGTCGTCGTTAGTGTCGGGGGTGGGGATGCTCTCTAGGGGTTGGAATTTGTTGCTCGTAGGGATGCTCATTAGGTTTGGGATATCCTTTGTAGGGGTTTTTACTGGAATTTAGGCGTTTTTTGTTTTTTGGGATTGGTTGGGGTTGGTAGGTAGTGGGGGAATTTCGCCAGCTTTGTTAAGTTCTCTAGAATTTTTAAGGTTAACGCTACCTCCGAATTTCGGTTTGCTACCTTTCGTTGTAAAGTCAGGTTTAGTTTCGGTTTTGTTTTCGATTATTGGGGTGGGGAGTGATTTTGGATACGCTTCCATACGATAGTAGGTGGGGGGACTCTCTGGTAACCACCAGGTTTCCGAGTGATAATTTAAGGTCATCCGTCGGGCTTTTAGCATGTCCGTGCCTAAAATACCTACGGAGTTTAATTTTGGGACCAACCTGAACATTACGTGTTTTGTATATTTACCGATTCTAATTGGGATTACTGCTTGCCCAATTATGTCAACTGTTTCGCCGTTCGCGACTATTAATTTTCGTGAAACGGGTTTAAAAATTGAAATTTTGGAATTCTGGATTTTTTCCAGTAATTCCTTGCCCGCGTACGAATGTGTGGCACGAGTATCCACTAATATTCGAAATAGGCCACCTTGGAATTTCGTTATTAGATGAAAACGAGTTTCCGTTATTTCATCTTTATCCGAATTTAAGTATTCTGGCGTTTCGGTATTAGTTTGTAATATTTTTGGTTCTAATACCCGCCCCTCCAGTTTCCCTGGTTATACGCGTAATATGGGCATTCTTTCTTAAAATGGCCCGTTACACCACAATAATAACAATTGGAATTACTTGTGTTCTCCTTCGTTTTTGTGTTAGAGTCTTGTTTTTTGTCTGATTCAGAACTTGTTTTTTCTCTTGGGTCCCTATTATTGTTAACCAATTTTTGATTTTTATTCTCGTAGTTTGTTTTTTCGGAATTTTGCTTGACGCTGTTATTTTCTGAGTTATTTTCATTTGGGAATTCGATCATTGGGTTGCTTTGACCTTGATTCGAGCCCAATGACATTTGGTTGAACATAGGTAGCATTTGGTAATAAGGATTATAGGGGTACCTGCGTCTATTGTATGTGAATCTAGGTTGGAAGTTTGGATAGAAACCAGGTGGGAATCTAGGTCTGAAATTTTGTTGATGTTGATTTGGAAAAGGTGGGAATGTAAATCCAAATGGTGAAAATGGGAATCGATTTTTGTATAGTTTTTTACCCTGGTTATTTTGACTTTGGTTGCCGTTTTGGTTATCCTTTTGGTTATTTTTATTTTCCCTTAAATTTTTATTATTCTCCGAACTATTTCTATCCCCACTACTGCCATTGCGTTTTTGTTCTAATTTGTCCTCTATTTTAGGTTCAGTAATTTGTAATACTTGCCCTCGTATTTTGGATTTGGCTAGCTCGGTTTCCCATTCTTTTCCTAAGTCTTCTAATTCCTAAAAAGTTTCAAAATCGTTCCTTTTTATGTCCATTTTGTATTCTAATCTAAGGTTTTCGTAAGTTCTGCGCAATTCCCATTCCAGGCTTTTTCTAGGGTAAAGTTTAATAAAAAGTTTTCTAATTTCTGTCAAGTATGAGTGAATGTCTTGTGTCCGTTTTTGATTGCAGAATTTAATTTTTTGTCTAATTTCCTCTGAAAACCTTTCGTCGATATAGGCGTTTTTAAACTCTTCGTAAAAATCGGGTAGTGTTCTCCAAGAATTTTTATTTATTGAAAACCAATCTTTAGCGTCTTCAGTTAATAATGCGTCTAAATTTTCTAGAATGTCGCGGTCGTTTATTCTGTATCCCCTTTTAAATCTTTTTAATTCTTCGAGAAAATGCGCTGGACTATCGTCTTTATTATTTCGGAATTTAATAGGCCAGTTGCTCATAATTTGGAACGGCGTTTGTATCATGCCGAACGGAAAATAAGTTGCTTGAATTGTTTGGTTATTTGTGTGATTATCTGATACGTAGTCTGTATCTGAGTTATTTATGTGGATTCTAGAATGTCTGTTTGACCTATTACTTATTGTCGAGAGTCTACGTCGTCTGTTTTGATTTGATGTGTTTCTGTCCTCTAATGGTTCACTGTCATATGAGTTTTGTAATTTTAAATTGTTATCTCTCAATTTACTACGGTTTTCAATATTGTTGTAGAAAAGTTGATGGGGTTCTTGTAAATTATCTTTTAAATCAAATTGGACGGAATATCTGTTATGAGATTCATTTCTATTTTTCCTGATATTTGGTTCGATTATTTTCTTTCTATGTTCGAATGAGCTATTTGCCGGCGGTTCTAGTCTAATCTCTAAATTTTGTACCCTTTTTCCCCTTTCTTTAAAGAATCTTTCCTTTTGTTGATTCATAAATTCGTTAAACTCTACACTTTCTAAAAGTTCGTTTGTTTCTAACATGAACTGTGTATTATTTTCCAAAAAGGAATCGCAATCAAATGTTTTGTTGTTTATTTCTGGTTTTGTTTGGTTTCTGGGGTAGGGTCCGTCTAGTTTTGGTAGATCTTCATGATCCCAAAAGAGTGTATTGTCAATGGGGTCAAAGGTTTTATTTCGATTTTGAGTTAGGTCTGTAATTGTTGGTGGGGTTATTTTGTCTTTGTCTGGTATGTTTTTTATTGGGGTTTCTACGTTTTTCCTAGCGAAACCTCTACCGCGACCTAATGATCTGTTAATTTCTTTTGGGATTGCTCCCCTACTTTGTTGCTTCTCGTTTGTCAAATTAATGTTATGATTTGGAAGTGCGACGGCACCTTCCAAATCTAGGCTTTCGTAGTCGCTTTCCATTATGGTTGGGTTAATCATTTTATTTTTAATTTTGCCCGAGCTAAGTTTCATTTAATTTTAGTTTGCCTTTAGGTTTGCTAAAATGTGGCACCCTATACTATTTTCCTATATCGGGTTTCTAAATTTTATTTTAGTTTCAGTGGAGATCTTTCGATTTATTTCAGAATATTCGGATGAGGACTTTAATTACGTATTAATTTGTTGCCGAGTTTGAACATATGCTTATTTTCCTCGTCGGACCCTTTGTTTTGAAAATACGTCGCGTGACCTTGCCGCGACTCTCGTGTGTTGCTCGCTGCACGTGCGAGCTTGTTTGCGTTTGGTAATCTCTTACGAATTTTTTCCTTTCATTTTAGACCGATCCTAATCTATTTATTTAAGATTTTTAGATTCCTTTTAATAATTTTAAAGGAAGTATCTTTCTGTAAGTAATTTCCGCTATGGTTTTATAAGCGTTATTCAGGTTACTTTTTCCCCGAAATATCGCTGGTCAGCACCGTAAAATATTCGGATAAATATTCAAGAAAGCACTTGCAATAATTCTTGGACACATGTAATTTGCGAATCAAAATTATTTCGATTATGAAATTGTTTCCGTATGTAGAAGTCACATCATTGTATACAAGATAGGAACATAATGTGAAACTTTATCGAGTAAATATCATGGAGCATGCAAATAATTTTCCAGTGTCAGGCATAATTTTGGCGAGGCACAAGGAATCAATGGCATGCAAAATGTACGTATGGACAAGTTCAGAGTAAGAGTCAAAACCTTGTAAGTCTGAATTTAAATATTATGTCTCTTTTATCGGCAGACTTCTTGGTGTTTTGAGTTGAGGGAAAGTGTGGGATTTTGGGTTGGGCGCCAGGTATTACGGACGTAATGCTCAATTTCGTAAACTCAGGAACCTAGTTCAAACTAAGATTAGAGATTCGTTCAATCAATACAATTATAATGAGATTGCACACAGCGACAAAAAAGAGGACATTTGGCATCTCCTTAGATGTTTACACCTAACCCCGCCCAAGCACGAATCTATAGATAGTAATTTTCCGCCTGATGACTTTTTAAAGACTTTTTTTACATTCCCAGTACCAGAATTAACATCATCATCTTCCACTGCCTCTCTTAATTCATCATTTAATGACTCTGACTTCTTTTTCGATGACATCACACCTGAAAAACTTTATGAAAAAACACTTAAAATCAAATCAAATGTTATTGGGACTGATGGAATATCAATCAAAATGATTAAACTTGCCCTTCCAATTATCTTTCCTATCCTATTGCATATTTATAATGCTTCCCTTCAGGTCGGTATCTTCCCAGATATCTGGAAAAAGGCTGTTATTTGCCCAATTCCCAAAATTTCCAAACCTACTACCCCGAAAGACTTCCGGCCAATTTATATTTTATGTGCACTCTGTAAACCACTTGAAAAAATTGTTCTCTTGTAACTTTCCAGATTTCTTGAATTATCTAAGGCCATTGACCCGATGCAATCAGGTTTTCGTGCAAAGCATAGTACTCTTACTGCTTGCCTTAAGGTAACGACAGATCTTAAATTAGCAATGGATAACAGGGAGATCACGATTGTTGTTCTGTTCGATTTTTCGAAGGCTTTTGATATGGTTAACCATGAATTAATCCTACAAAAGTTGAAATCCTTCAACTTTTTTCAACTTGTCTCACAGAATTATTAATAGTAGTGGTGGGCTTTCTGGCTGGGGTGAGGTCAAGTGTGGGGTTCCACAGGGCTCCATTCTGGCACCCCTCCTCAACCATTTGTTCACATCTGACCTTGGAAGTGAACTTCAACATTGCAGCTACCACAAATATGCTGATGAGTTCAAAATTTATTTATCGGGACCAATTTCTACGCTCAGTGGACTACTTGTGTTATTCCAGGAGGATATTGATCGTGTGATTCTCTGGGCCTAGAAGAATGGACTTACTCTTAACCCGGGCAAAACTCAGGCAATTGTTGCTGGGCCTACTTCAGCTCCGTCACTTGAAACTTTGGCATCTTTTCCACCACTTCGTATCGAGAATCTCGCTATCCTTTCTCGGAAGTAGTTAAAGATCTGGGATATTTTTATAACCGTACCTTGTCTTGAAAGGAACAGGCACAGAGCATTTCGAGGAAAACATGCAGTATTCTACAGCAACTATATAGGAATAAAGACTCTTTACCTACCTCCACTCGAATACTTTTGGTTAAGAGTCTAATCCTGCCCCACTTTGACTACGGTTGTTTGGTATACGATGGTTTGTCCAACGATTTAAATTTAAAGCTCGAGCATGCGTTAAACGCTTGCGTCCGCTTTATCTACAATTTGCCTAAATACGAACGCATAACTCCATACAGATATAGGGCTGATTTTCTTAATGTTGCCAAGAGAAGACAATTATTTATGGGTAATTTGCTCTATACTCTTTTTCAGAACAAAGCTCCGGAGTATCTATTTAAACTGTTCCAATTTGTAGACAGAGACCTTCCAGCACAGTCTAAGCTTCGTGAAAGACATAAAATCTTTAAGATTCCTTTTCACAGAACATGTCAGCTTCAAAGAGCATTTATAGTAATAGGTGCCCGGTTATGGAATAAAGTTTGATACGATATTAGAAATGCACCTTCCCTGTATCATTTTAAGAATATTTTTTTTCAAATATTTGTACAATACTTCTAATCCAACTCTTGAAATTACTCACTGGTAAACTATCATTTTTAGTTCTTGAATATTTCATCTTCGAATTTTTTTCTATACTCATTAACTTTCGCAAATATTTATTTCTTATGCATAGTTTGTCATTCTTCATTTATACCTTAACATGCACAGGGAGCTACTAATTAATTAATCAATCACTCAATTTTAATTACTACGCAATAATATTATCACTAATCTGATACTTACTCTGAGGTCGACTCTGCTTATTTATTTATTTATTTAACTTAGTTCATAGATTAAATTATAAGATTAATCAAGTATACTGCCGATCAGTGCTTGCACAAATTTTTAATGACCTTGTATATCCTGTTCCTCAGAGGGCTACTTAGCCCTAGGGACTTTTTTGAATAAATACAAAATACAAATACAAAACTCCTTGAATCGGATGATATTGTCAGTATCATCTTTCAACTTTAGTGTTTTCGGGATCTTGTATACCTCTCTCCAAAAAGTCTCTACCTCCTTGGGCTTGGGTGGATTTTCGACAGAAACCGGCAGATCGCTGAAGAAGCGCGATGGGTCAGCGAGAAACTGTTGATTCTCCCTGATCCATCTCTCCCTCTTCTGTATTGATTGTCAGCAGCTTTGACTTGTTCAATGTGTGCTTCAAGATCCTCAGTTCTTGGGCGAACTTTCGAACCCTTTCCGTGAACGGTATACCAGGTGTTATGTAGGCAATCACCCATTGAACACGGGACGCATTCTGTCTTGTCAATCCAATCTTCTTGTTCAGTTGATGCAAGCAATTATTAATAAGGTAAAGGTACCTATCATGAAACATGTCCCAATTATGAAACAGTTTTACAAAAAATTCGGTTTATAAATAATTTAAAAGTATATTTTTGAGTACAAATTATTATATAAATAAGTATAAAAGTTAGGCTTTCCATCTATATAAAAAGCAAGTATGGTTCTAAAGTTTTAAATGCTAAAAAATAATTTTGTTACCTAACCTCCAAACTCGGGAAAAATGACTGCCATTTATCCTAGTCAAAAGGCTTGATACCTATAATTTATTTGATCTGGTGTATTCACAAATTTCGATTATTTCACATGTGTAATAGATTAAATGACAGCTCAAGGTTTATAGAATTGAAATTACTGCACTTTTTCTTCATTTGGATACAATTTTATTCATTAACTGGTTGTTTTATACACTTTTTTTAATACGGTCCGTATTTATGGAACGGAGAAACATAGGTGTTTCATATCGACGGACAAGTTTTCAAGGCTTGCTCCTATTTATGGAACAGAGGTAAATTTGCAATAAAATGTGTCATTTAATATATAAATATGACTTATGTTATGTTATTATTATACATATAAAAGTTCAACTTTAAGTAAAACAAATTAATTTTCAATAAAAAGAAACGGATTTTTAACAAAATAGTGCCATTTTCAATCAAAGTGATAAATTTTCAAATAAAATGACGAATCTTCAACTGGAATGGTTGAATTTTATACCAAAAAGGTACCAACATTTTCCACCAAATAGTTCAATTTTTGAATAAAAAAAATATCAACCAAATAGTTACATTTTCATCCAAAAAGATACATTTTCAACGAAAAATAGAATAGTTAAATTTTCTGTTTTAGAAAACTAGTTCTGAAAACCCTTCATTCAATTCGGTACCATGTCGCCTCAACGGCCAAGTTGGATATGGGATTATTTTGTCATAAAGTGTCATATTTGCAGCGAAATGTCTTTTTTGCATATTTTGCATTGTGCAAATAGACCACTTGGCCGTTCGGACACAAATTCCCAAACCCAACTTGGTTTTTTACGTTCCGGTCGTTCTGACATTTTGTTTATTTCGTTTGATTCTCAAATAAGGGTTATGAAACTATCGCGCGTTTATTTATTCATTTTTTTTTGCATTTGAAACTTGCTGTCGAATGAGAAATCTTTAAAATCCAAAAAAATTCGTCGGGTACGCGGATAGCCGGGTATTCCCCGATTATCCGGGTACCCGGGTACCCGAGTTTCCGGGCAAGCCACGCTGAAAAAACCAGTTCTCGTCAGATCACTGAAGTTAAGCAGCGTTGGACGCGGTTAGTACTTGGATGGGTGACCATTCGAGAATACTGTGTGCTGTTGGCATATTATGGGTGTGGTGAGCCCAAACTTCTAGTTATTTATAACTACAAGAAAACTATCCACCTAGAAACACTACCCGAATCGGGTAGTGTCACGCCTACCCTGAAAGGGAAATGGCTTAATGGTATAATGGTATACTCGGGTACCCGGGTACCCGAATAATACCCGTGATCTCTGGTACCCGGGTCCCCGAGTATCAGAGTAAATATACAAATACCCGTCATGAAGTTCTAGCCCTATTTCTAACAACAACAAAAATTAAACGAATTTTCAACAAAATAGTTAAACTTTCAACTGGAATAGTTAAATTTTGAACAAGGTAGTTAAATTTTTAGAGATGAATTTTCAATTAAAATTATGAATCTTCAACGAAAAATATTAATTTTCCACAAAAGAGTTTAACTTTTAACCAAGGAGTTGAATTTCCAACTAAAAAAGGTAAATTCTCAACGAGCAATGTAATATGATAGAAATTTCAACCAAAAAAGATTTTAATTTTGAATAAAAAGCCGTTGAATTTAATTTTTAAACAAATTTCAAGAAAAGCTGTTCACGGAAAAATATGAGTTTTTTAACCAAGAAGATTAATTTTATATTAAAATGACGAATATTAAATAAAACACATGAAGTTATTAATAAGTACAATAAAAGGAGAAAACCCAAACGAAAAGGGTATTCAGCCTAATATTTCATTTACACTTCACTTCAACCAAATTTGATCAGTTTTGACTTCACCCTTCATGGTTTTTTATTCTTTTTCATCCACGCAAATAAAAATTCATTCCCTATTACAAACATTTTTGAGCAAGAATAAAATTTAATCCACGTCGTTCACGAAAACTACCCTTGATAGGTTAGGTTTGTCAATTTTAACGAAAACTTTTATTCAATATATTTATCTCTATGAACAATAAAAATAAGAATTTATTGTACTATTTAGTTCGATTCAATATAGAAAATAATATAAAATAAGCCATATTAATATAAAAAAAAACACATTCCTTTGCTGTTCCATAATAGGGACATGCATTATGGAACACCGGTACAAAAGTGCAAAGGTGTTTCATAATAGGAACTATCGTTCCAAAATTAATGAGAATCTCAAAACCCCCTCAAAATTTGTCTCATAATAGGTACCTTTACCTTAAGTAGTCGCGGACAATTGTCCAGGGATGGTCCCGAAGTAATAACCCCCAAGTGGAAGCGTAACAACCGTGCCGAAAGCTGAATAGCACCTAGGTGAGATGTCTCGAACGGTGACCCTGGGATAATGGGCGACCTCTCACAGTATGCAGCCTTATCCTTGCATGTGGGGCTCTACAAGGATGGACGAGCCCTTTCCCTAGCTGCTTGTGGGAACAGCAACGATAACACCAAACATAGTTGTAGTAAGGGTGGTTCAAAAGAATCGAACGCGCAGGGCTCCCGACAATGGGTCGGACAATAATGTCGACTATCCTAGAGTTGAGGGAGCCAATCAAGACGGAGTAAATGCGATTGACCAGCAGAATCTCCTTACTTTTTAGTGGGCGGATCGAGTCAGGGCCGACCTGCTGGAGTGCTATGATACCAGTATGGCTCCTGAACGACAAGGTTACTTTGCGCAACTGCATACTCTGTGGTGCGAGAAACACCCAGAGATCTCGCATTTTTCACATAGACGTCTGCGAAACCTTGCCGAAGAACTCCGGAAAAGGGGTTATATAAACGGAGCGCCTACGCAACCGCAGCCAGAACAAGCGAGCAGGCATTCAAAAGAGGAAGAGCGATGCTTCAGGACCCGGAGAAACATCAACATTCAGGTTTCTCTCAAGCCCAAAGATCTGGCTGAACTCGATGACGAGCTTCGTGGAGATTTTTCCGAAGAATCCGACCTCTGGACTATCAATTGTAGTATTTATAATGCAGCGAGAGCTTTGACAGATGCAAAACGTAAAACAAAAGCAACGGTTGGTCATAATACCAAAAGACGAATGCATCAAATCAGCAAAAAGATAGGCTGGGCAAGGCAGTACGCGTCCCGCATTCAGTGTGTGATTGACTACATAACATCTGGCAGGACTTTCACTGCCAAGATTCGACAGTTCACGCGCGACCTGCGGATCCGTGATCACACACTCAACAAGTCAAAGCTACTGACCATCAAGCAGCATATTGTTGATGGAATACGAGTACTATTCAACGCTCGGAGAAGTCTAGAGCGGAGAGAGAGGTGGGTCAGAGAAAATCAGCAGTTATTGTCTGACCTATCTCGACTCTTCCAAGACCCTCCAGTTACTGTCGTCCACCGGCCAACACCAGAGGAGGTCGAGGCCTTCTATTGGAAGAAGTTTCTTTCAACCCACCAGATTCTGGCCTGAATTTTCACATCATATCTAAAGTCGGAAGAGCCTATTCCGGAATGGTTGGTGGAAGGGCGCACAGTGCTCCTGCCGAAGACGGGCAACTTAGCTGACCCTAAGAATTACAGGTCAATAACTTGTTTGAACACACTGTATAAGATCTTCACAGCTATCCTAAATGATAGGATTGTTCGGACAATTGGACCTGTGTTGCGAGAGATGTACGAACAACGCGGCTCAAAGAAAGGCGTACCAGGATGTCGGGAGAACCTGCTCATCGATAGATTTGTCTATAAATACGCAGCATCCTATCAGCGTTACCTATCGATAACCTGGATTGATTACCCGAAAGCTCTCGATTCAACCTCCTATAGACTTACCATCCGTCTGTTGAAAAGCTCAAAAGTTTATCCACACATCATGAGGTGCGTAGAGAGATTGATGCCGCTTTGGAAAACCAGATTTACTATCTCATCTGGAAAACATCGTGTGATCACTAACAGTGTCACCTTTCAGAGAGGTGTGTTTCTGGGCGACATGACACCATGAGCCGTCTCGTCCTTTGCCACGCATTATTGCCACTATATCTCGCACTTCGCCATTCCGAAGGGTACCTCTGGGGCAAATCTGGAAATTGAAAGCATGAGGTCACTCATGTATTTTACATGGATGATCTTAAGATCTATGCTAAAATAAAGAGAAACTACATCTAGCTCTAGACATTGCCAAAGAGTACACTCAAGAGATTGGAAAGGAGTTTGTGGCCACAGAGGCGTGCCACAGAGCCGCATTCAGAACGTGACATCTACAAAGGATACTTTCCGATGCAGATACAAACGTTTCATCCTACGGATATGCTCTTTCGAATTATCGGCGATGAGCAAAGTATCTGCGACGAACATGCTTGCCGTCCCAGTAGTACTCTATCCATTTGGAGTGGTTCCATGGACGAAGGACGAGCTCAGATCCCTCGATATCGGGTCCCGAAAGGTTATGCACATAAACAAAAGCATGCACTTCAAGTCTTCTGTTCTGTGACTTTACATCTCACGCCGTCAAGGTGGTTGCGGAATACTGAATCTTGAATGTCTTCATAACAGGATTATTCTGGGTACAGTACATATAGTTGCAAGTGGACAAGACCCTCTTCTTAAAATGGTCAGGAAACACGAAGAAGTCGACAAAGGGGTATTTCTGTACAAAGCAGCGGAGGAGGCTGCTGAAACACTCAGCCTTAACTTCAATATCAGGGGTGAGCAAACTGCATCAAATCTTATCCATCTCGAGTACTCACTCCTGAAGGCCTGGATTAAGAAAGCACAGAAGAAAAACTTCCGCGAACAGCTCCTCGACAAGAGGATGCACGGCATCTTCCACAGAAGTGTGGAGCATCAGTTGATGTCGTATGAGCTAACGTTTGCTTTCCTTAAATCACCCGGATTGAAGTCGGGCACTGAGAGTTTCATTTTGGCATGTCAAGACGGTGTCATTTCCACTTTAGCATCAGTAGCCACATTTTGAGCCAAGATATTCCCGATGATAGCTGCAGAGCGTGTCATGCACACCCCGAGCTGAGAGTGCTTTATTACCATCTCTGTCACTCTTACGGCATTAGCCAAAATACCGCTCCGCTAAACGCTCCTAGGGAAACAGAGTCAATTGTCGAAAATGAAAAGTGCCGCATATACTGAAACTTTATATCCTTGACGATTGTTTCTGTAGCGCACTCAAGGCCTGACATAATTCTCCTTGACTTCGAGAAGCGAACCATGTTCGTTATCGAATTTTCGGCACCAGCTGACAAAAACATCATAGCCAAGGAGAACGGAAAGTAAGATAGGTATAAAGACCTTGTAAGAGAGTTGCGACGCTCATACACGGAATATTATGTTCAGATAATCGTCCTGATCAACAACAACTAATCGTCAACAAAATTCTAAGATGCTTGCGGGGAAAATGCAGAAGGCAGTCGTCCTTGGGTTGCTCGTGAGACGTGGTTACAGCTGAAATTTGACCGCGATTTCGCTGGGAGCTGGTTCGGAACCCACCTGAAACTGTGGGTCTCCTCAGAAAAAGCTGGTGCCTTACCAAAGATAAATGGGCTCTTTCGAGGGCTTAACCTTGGGGGTCGAAGCCGATTTTGAGAAGACTCGAAAATGAGTCAGCGATCTGCTTGCGTAGAGACAGGCCCTCTCGAGGGACCTCCGCTCGGTGGTCGCTGGATGTCTTCGAGTAATGCACACACACACATATACTTACATAACACACCAGGACAGTGCTTCGAATATGTGCATCTAACTTATGACCTCAGAGGGATCGCTCCGTCCACCCTAGTCTGGCCGTATCTCCTCTCTGCGGCCTGCTAAGGGAGGCTGCCGAATAGCAGAGTGGGTGAGGATCGCTTTTTCTGATCAACGAAGTAGGACGTCATTTACTGTTCGATAAGTATGCCTGGCACCTGAGAGGTATAATCTCAGAATGTTGGTAACAACAAAACCCACCGAGATCCAAAAACACTCGGCGAAGGATGGCCGGATTCTGAGTACTGCCTTGAGAATAAACACGGGTATGGCACAATAGGCTTTATAGCTTGAGCGCCAAGGTTGGAACCTCATGCCCCCCACCCCGCCTACATTACAACTAACTAACTATATACTAATAATATATACTCAGGAACCAGTGAAGGATCCTCCACAGGAACCTGTACACGATTATGCACTGCACGCAGTAGCAGGGGAACCTGTGAAGGACCCTTTAAAGGTTCCTCTGTATCAACATGCTTCAGAAAAACTACACAGGATCCTTTATAGGTTCCTGTACAGGAATATTCATGTGGGACAGAAGTAGCACAGGATCCTTCAGAGATATTTTTGCGAGTGTCCCACCTGCTCAGGAATCTGCACAGGATCCTTCATAGATACTTTTTGCAAATGTGTCCCACTTGCACAGGAACCTGTTCAGGACCCCTCCTAGGGAATTTCTTGCAGCAACATCCACGATAATGCAGGAACCTGTACAGGTATTTGAATGCCCAGGTTCCTCTATAGGAACGTGAGCAAGTTCCTTCGCAGGATCCGCGGCAGGAACCGGTGTGCCAGGAATCTACGTACGTTACTGTACAGGAACCTGTGCAGGAACCTCCAGAGGAACCTGTCAGGTTCCTGTACAGGAATTTTCAGCTGGGTCGATATTATTTGTTCATTTTATAAATGAATTTTATGAATAAATGCATAGTTTCGCCACTTAGAGACATTAAAGTAAACGTTTTTTTTCTTATCGCCTTAAAATTATATCAGTTGTGATGTTTAGTGATGATGACTTGTCATTCGATATTATTTGTTTATTTTATGAACAAATGCATAGTTTAGCCATTTGTAGACAGAAATTAATCTTTTTTCAATATTACCTTCAAATTATATCACTGGGAATGTTTTGAGATGTTTTGGAAGAAGTAGCTTCCAAGTTGTACTTGTCAATCATTTCAATAACTTCAGGATCCATTTTAACTTAATTTTTGCTCCATTTTTGCCTTAAAATGGCAATTAATAGATCAGATGACACAAGAAGCTTATGTATTAAATCTTCATTGGTAGAAATTCCAGAGCACTTTGGTGTGTTGAATTCTCTGAACCAGTTGAAATCCTTACAACTTGGAAGCTAATTCTTCTAAAACATCACAAAACATTTCCAGTGATATTATTTGAAAGCAATAATAAAAAAATATTAATTTCTGTCTACCAATGGCTAAACTATGCATTTGTTTATGAATTAAACAAATAATATCGAATGAAAAATCCTCATAATTGAACATCACTAGAGGAGAGTACCCAAATATGAGATACCAAGTCTGTTTGGCGTGATTGCCGGAATTCTATGGACTGAATTTAAAATTAATGTAAGTCATTTTAAAGGGAATTTATTTTGCGGTAAGATGCTGAAATGAAAAATTTTATCAAATTTTTAGTTTTGCTCAAAATCCAAAAAATGTAAAAAAAGTGGTTTTTCCAAACTCGTCAAACTATTCTCATAATATGAGATACCTCAGGAAATCGCTAATAAAATGCAAAATAAAGTATTATTTTTGACGAAAAACTTTATTCTATGTTTCCGAAGTATAAACTCACTTTTATTCAGATATATTCAGTTTTTACAGTAGTCACAATCTCATTTGTAACCAGTTTCCCCCGCGCAGCCAAAGTGTGTCCAGCTGGAGCAGGAGATGCATTGTACCACAGGTATCTCATATTATGAGAACCACACCGTGCAACTATTCACTTACTACGCATAACCTGTATAATGAAAAACTTGAACACTGTCGATATTTTCCTACTTAGTTATTCAATCCCTATCCCTCCAGGCCGACTTTACTGCTAAATAAATAATAGATAATAAATAGGGTTTAAAGACTTGCCATCCAAGAACTCGACCATCACCGATTTCGCAAAAAGTTCGCTTATAATCTTTAGAAGCAATCTAAAAAATTGACTTTACCATGAAATTACTTTTTCTCTAAGGGCTAAAAGTTAGTGATAGAACCAACACAGTGCGCCTCTTAGTTTAGCTGAAACCCCGCTATCTCATGTTACGAGAATATCTCATATTCGGGTACTCTCCTCTACTAATATAATTTGAAGGCGATAAGAATGAAATCCGTTTACTTTATATCTACCCAGATAGCAAAGTGCGCGCACGGTGCGACGCACTTGCATCGCACCTCGTGCGGATTTTCTCGCACGACGTGCGCGCAGGGGATGACACAGCTACGTCCTCATATGCGTGACAGATGTGTCGCACGTCATGCGTGCCGGTACGGGTATGGTGCGTGCAAACATATTTAAGACTTTTAGAGGGTACAGAAAATATTTGCATTGATATTTTTAAATAAAGAGCAGGTAATTTACCATGAACGTACTTTTTATTATGGGTGGAAGGAATTTTTATACATTTTAGTTGAGCAATTCAGTTTCCGCATGTTTGTATCAACAATAATAAATATTTATCGCTGCAAGTACAAGATACAGGCACATAAAACTGATAGAAAACATAAAGAAGTAGGTAAAAAGTATATTTTTCGTTTAAATAAAAAAAAATGATGACCTAAAACAAGAATTACCTTTTTTTAATTATTTAAACCAAAAACAAACTGATTATAACCGCTTTCACGTCTCTTATTAAAGTTTCAGCGAAGGATATTTATTATTTTGGGCAGAAACATGCAAATATCGTAAGCAAAAAATTCCCTTAACGATACTTACATTAAAATGCACGCATTTACATAACTGTAATATTTAATATCACAAACTTCAGGATCTGATAATTTTGCGAGATTAGCACGTTTGTGTCCACAATAATAAATATTTTTCGCTGATTATTATATTATCGAAATTGTCTTACACATGTAAAAAACCGGTAACGCCGAAAAGGAGATTAAAACGAAATATTAATAAACACGCGCACGATTCGACACAAATCGAGAGGAACGGGGGGCCGCTAGAGTCACTACACATGAAAATCCTATCGCAATAATAAAATTTGCGATCGAGAACCTACACGTTTTCTCGCTAAAAACTCGCAAAAACGAAACCGACAACGGAAGCGGACAGCAGCTGTTACGGCGCGTCGGGCGATTACCGTTCGACCGACGCGACGGGGTCTGCGCCGTATATTATTCAGCTAATGCGCGCAGTTTTTAAATATAGCTCCTCTTATTTCTACTTCAAAATAATAAAAAATGAATACAATATGATTGAAAATTAAAGATGCATTTTTTAAATTTCGGAACAAATTTTTTAAACATTGATTTTAAATTACATTTTAAACTCAATTTAATGTTAAACTTGAAATTAAAAGCACAAATTGAAGTTTTAAACATAAATAAATATGTAAAGTAGAAATTATACTAGAAATTTCATTTTTTTATTTACTTAATTTCAAATTCAAATTGACAAAAGGCTAATTTCAATTATTTGTATAGTCGATTAAAGTTGGAAATTATAGTTTTAAAATAAATAAAATGCATATTGTACGTTGAAATTATACAACAATGCATTCAATAATTCTTACTAATTTCCTAATTTAATCTTATTATAAAATCGGGAATGTTTTAATTTTTGTAAATAAAAAATTTTTGCAATTTAAATTAATTCAATCTTTAATTATAATAATTATCAATATTTAAAACAACATTATTACAATAATAATAGTCACTATACAACTATTATCAAAAAATGTGCTTATTACTTATATATCATGTATATAATGACCCTCACAAAGTGCGAAACACATGCGCCGCACATCGTGCCTATCACAAAGTGCGTCGCATATGCCTCGCACGTACACGACCGTCACAAATTGCGACTCATATGCCTCGCACCCAGCACGCACCGCGTGCTCTGCATGCCGTGCGAGTAACGTGCCCCGCACGTTTGCTATCTGGGTATGAATGGCCAAACTATGCATTTATTTATGAAATAAACAAATAATATCGAATGACAATTATTTATAACTAAACTCTGCCACTTATATAATTTTAAGGCGTTAGTATTGAAAAACAATTACTTTCTGCCCATAAACTGCCAAACTGTGCATTTTTTAAATAAAATTTGTTTATAAATTAACAAATAATATCGAATGACAAGTTTGTATCACTAAGAATCATCTCTCATATAATTTAAAGACTATCAGAAAGAAAAACGATTACTTTCCCGACTACAAATGACCAACCTATGCATTTGTTCATAAAATTTGTTTATAAGAAAAACAAATAATATCGAATGACCAATCTTTATCAATAAATATTACCACTAATATAATTTAAAGGTACTAAGAAAGAAGAACTATTACTTTCTGCCAATGAATGTCTAAACTATGCATACATTTGTTTATATAATTTGTTTATAAAATAAACAAATTATTCCAAACAACGAATTTTCATGAATAAATATGATCCTGTCGATGATATCAAGCAATTTCAACTTACAAATATACTTTGCACGCAAAATTTCCACGATGTTGATATTTTGTTAATATAATTTGTTTATAACAATTAGATTCGAGATCCTGTTAATTATTTATATTATTTAGATACTTGGGCATTCATTTTCATCGATCATGGGATCAAGTAAATTATTTATTTAAAGATAAAAAATAATAATTGAAAAATGTCTCATTTTCGCTCTTTGTTTATTTATATGAAATATTGAAAATTATAAAAATTGGCAAGACGTCCTATGACCGTGTCCTAAAGATATCTATAAGACAACTTTAAGATATTTTGATGTCGTGAAGATGCCTTAACGTCATATTCACAACACATAAATACCATATCTTCGTGACGTCGTAAAGATGTCATAAAAATGTTGTAAAGACGTCTTTAAATTTTCCTCCCACAGGGTATCGAACAATAATATTTACTGAATATTTTCAAAAATGTATTTGTTATTGAAAATTATTGAAACAAGTAATTGTATTCGATTTTAAAAAATGTAACAGATTTATATTTAACTGTAATATTTACACAAGTAACTTATTTTACAAGGACAATTGTAATTCTAAATCAGTAAATAAAATGTTTAATGTATATATTTACACAGTTTTCAATTAAAATGATTTTATCCGAAACCACCATCTTATCAGCCTATAATGCCCCTAAAAATGTGAGCTTTAGATAGCCCTTTACCGAGCCGTGCAGCTAGCGGCAGATAATTAGTTCCGAACGCCGCCGCAAAGTCAGATGACTAGTTCCACAAATGGCCAGTGAATAACGAGCAATGTATTCTCTTATTTTACTGTAGAGAGATATATATATATATATATATATATATATATATATA